>JAEACV010000375.1:0-18762 GCA_016432835.1 Brassica nigra
TTGCATATTTACATGTTTTAATCTTATGCATTTTGATCATATAAGTTAGGCATTAGGCATGTATAGGTCCATTGTGCATTCATTTGTCCTTATCAGGTGTTGAAGTATGCTTTGGTGTGATTTGAGGTGTTATGAAGCCTTATGGCCCTAAAAGAGATGAAGAATCAAGTTTGGCCATGAAAGAGAAGTCAAATCCATGATCTGGTCAAGACAAAATGAGCATGGACAGAGGCCTTAGAGATGTTTCCTGCTGCTAAGATTTTGTGGAGACACAGAAAATTGAGTTAGCTTTCCGATGGAAGTGTTTTCAAGTCATTTGGACCTGTATTGGAAGCGTTATGATCAATTCACTTGAAGCATGTCAGGCGGGCCGGGTAGAGACGGCGGGTTCAAGCAGCCGTCCGGGAAAAGAGCAGCTGGATGGAAGTGGTCCAGTCCGGGATGACTGAGCCTGGGAGAGGCACCGGTCGTTTTGCGCGTGGTGCTGGAGGGGACTGGGTAGACCAGTCGGGAAGGGACACCCGTCGGCATAGATGGATCAAGGGACACGGACGGCGGGAAGGAGGAACCGGGGTACTGAACCGGACAGGCTGGACAGCAACCAAGACAAGCTTGGACCGGGGTTGCCAGACCGGGTTGGACCAGGCTGGTTCACCCTGACCGAAAATGCAACCCCTCTTCCCATTGGTTGAAGCCCATTTAGCTCAAGGACATTTTAGTAATTTTGTTTTATGTTTCTAGGGCTTTCAAGCCAACTATAAATAATCATGTTATCCATAATTTGGGACTTATGTTATTTTTCTTTCTAAGAACACAAACCATTGAGAAAGTTTTATCTTTGAATCTTAATCTCATCTTGTTTTCTTGATTGTTTAATTTCATCTCTTTTCTTTCTCTACATGTTTAAGCTTAAATCTCTCATGGGTTTAAGAGTAAGCATGTGGATTAGTGAGTAGATCCATTTAAGATCCATGGGTTAGGGTGATTTAAAATGATTAGGGTTTAGGGTTTAGGGTTTAGGGTTTAGGGTTTAGGGTTTAGGGTTTAGGGTTTAGGGTTTAGGGAAGTGCAGGCTTTACCTTGGAAGTATCGATCACAGGATGCAAGGTTGCTCAAACAAGTATCTGGACCTGTAGGTAAAAATTAATTCCTATCCTCTCTCTCTATTATTCCTCCCCTAGTCGAGTCTGCTTTCATTTGCAAGACATTGACCAAGATTGGACAGGCTTCCATGAATCAAGCCTTAATGGTTGCAGCCACCAAGTCCTGTTCACTTCTTTTTGACCTATATCATAGGATTCATTGCGAAGCAAGTCTTGAAGGGGGTAACCACCAAGTCCTGTTCGAATCTTTTATCTATAGAACTCTTATGAATCAAGTCTTGAGGGGGGTAACTGCCAAGCTCTGTTCGAATTCCTTCCTAAGTAATAACTAACTAGTAAGGTAATTTTTGAATTTTTTTTATTATTTTTATTTTTTTTAAGAACTGAATAAAATTAAATCTAAATTCGAAAATAAGAGAGAGGGTGATAAAACTATCTACACAAGGCTTTACCTTCCAGACTTGTTTGAAGCATCCGATCCCATGTATACCAAGCCCCAAGACAAGCAGAGAATGTCAGGTTAGGTTGGAAATCAGCTTTGGTTCCTCCGGACAATTAATGAAAGTGTTGTCATAGCTGATAGGTGATCAACTTTAGCATCTATAGTACATTCTGCATCAACAAATCTAAGAATGGTGCCTAAAAGATTGGTTAGATAAAAGTGAAAATTTAAAATATCATTATCCCTTTCTTGACTCAATAAAACCATTTTGAAAACATTTTTAGATGAAATCAAAGGTAAACAGCATCAGTAATCATCCCCGGACTTAAATCATACACTGTCCTCGGTGTATAACCAGTCGGTTAAGGCATAGGCAAAATTTAATATACTGATATCAAAAAAGTTAGAGCGATATACCTGACCGTGATGCGTGTCGATCGATGGTGAGGCGCCTTATTCGTCGCTTTTGTTTGGTTCATGTCGTCGATATCGGCTATGTCATGTCGATCGATTCATATCATGTCGTTTCAGTGGTAATCGTCTAGTTGTAACTACAAAAGAAAAACAAATCGATAAAATCCTAAAGATAAAAATTAAATGAAAAATTACTTAACAGTGGGTTGCCTCACTCAGCAGCTTTGATTATAGTCATCTAGCTTGACTTTGGATGGAATGAGCTACTGAGATGAAGTCCGGTACTTGTTGGGAAACAAGTATCCTCTGTATCCTTCTTCTCACTAAACCATGCGTCAAATAGGCTTCTTGTGGCTTCATATTCTCTGGTTCGTTTCTTCTTTATCTCAATCAACTCATCATTGATCCTTTGAATCCTTTCTTCATGACCTTCAATGCTGAGCTCGTGCCATCCTAATTTCTGTAGGCATGTTCTGAAGATCACTGAGCTCTGCTTGCATTGAATCAAGGTGTTGGATCATTTTGTATGGATGGAGCTGGTATCGATCGATTCCTCTGTTGAATTGTCGGTCGATGGCTGTTGAGTTCCATCGATCGATGCGCTGGTTCTTCTGTCGATCGATGCTAAGGGTGCAGGTCTGCTCGCAAGCTGCCTCTGAATGGCTTTGATTTCTTTCTGCATCCCTTCTATGCTAGATTCCATGCTGCCAACCTCGTTGATTAGCGGGAAATCGTCTGCTCTAGGCGTCTGTCTTGTGAATCATCCGCGCTTGTGATTGCCGTGTAGACTTCATCAGCTAACTTATCCAAGTCAGCTCTGGTGCAGATTTCTGAAGTCTGTATATCGATCGATGCAACATGTTGTTCATCGGTCGATTTTTGCTTCTGCAGATTCTCGTGAAGCTTCTCGGCAAAGAGCTTCATCTGGCCGTCGATTTCAGTCAGTCGCCTATCGATCGATTGAGGTTGAGCTCATCGATCGATCGTTGATGCAGCCTGATAATCGAGTTGGCGTTGGAACTTCTCAGCCTCTGCTGCATAGTATCCATGTGTAGTGCGAGTTCCTCCACTTCTTTGTCTACTAAGAAGTGTATATCAGCAAGTTTCCTCTCAGCTGCTTTCAGGCGAGTCAATCCTCCAAAGGATTGCAAGGTGCCTTGGGGTTCATATCTGCATCGCCTCATTGATAAGGCGGATAGATCTCTTCATCTCTTCGGTGCAGATGCTTAGATCCCTAGGTTGTGAAAGATAGGTTCACAGGTCTTGGTGAGTTTGCTGCTGAAACGAGCTTCTGCTTTCTTCAGTTCTTTCCAGATATCTCCGAGAGACTCATCGACCTCATGTTTTGAGTAGGTGGTCGATGGTGCAGGCTTCGTATCGATCGATGTGGATGTTACTCCGTCGATCGATATTGAACTTTCTGGCTATGGTTCTGTGTGTTGCGAAGATCTTCAAGTTCCAGCTCAAGACGTTTAACCTTCTTGAGTAATGCCTGGTCTGCACTGAACATCCAGTTCATCTCACTGCGGAGCTTGTTTGTAGCATCCTCTAAACTCTTTTCCATGGAGAGCTTTTCCCATTTGCGTTCTCCAAGTAGACCAGTGAACATCTCGTTGATCTCGTCTTTGGTGTAGATTTCTTGTACCAATTCTCTTCTTGTAAATGAACTAGCGTGCTCTGGTAAACAGATGTAAGAGCGCTCGTCCATTGAAGTTCTTTGAAGTAGTTTCTTGATGTCGTCTTTAGAAACTCTGATGACGTCACCATCTATTCCTCTAGCAAACCCTTTCTCGTCTCTGTAGACCCCATACTCATCTCTCTGCTCCCAAAAGAATTTTCGAACTCCATATCGAAAGGCTCTCTTTCCGAATTCAGGACCTATCGATCGATGTCATCGACTCGAGTATCGATCGATTTCCGTTGAAAATCTGGGTCCTTCGTGTTGAGATGATTATCCTCAGCTTCCTTTGGCTCGGTTGTTGTGTCTGCCTCCTGGTGCTGATGATGGTGGTCTGGTCCGTGGCGTTGTTGCTTGAATAGGTTTTGGGATCCGTTGGCGTAGGGCGTGTGCAATGTCCTCTCTGGATATGTGGAGTGTTCGTCCATCCATTGATGCAAAGCCTTTTGAATCCCTGAAAATACCAAACTCATCCGGGATTAGATTACCGAAATCAAGTACATTTGAATTTGTTACCTGGGATGGTTTGATGTATGTATCGGTCGATGGCACAGGTCCTGAATCGGTCGATGGTTGTTCAGGCCTATCGATTCGATTGTGTTGGTGCCATGTCGATCGATGAGACTTCAGGTTGGGTGATGTATGTTGGCGTTGCGGTCTCAACCTCGTGCTGGTAATCGGCTTGCAGCTCGATTGAGTAGTCTGTCTGCAAACTTGTTGACTGTGTTGTCGAATGATTGAGGCAAGTAGTATCGATCGATGGGAGAAGGCCCTGTCGATCGATGTCTTGATTCTGAGTTGTGGTGGAGAAGTCGATCTTCATCTTTTGGAAGGTTATGACACTCATAGCTCTCTCCTCATCGTAATCATCAGTATACTCCTCAATGAGTAGTATTTGCAGCATGTGGTGGGATGTAGTAGTCGTTCTCCCTTTCGTTTACTTGAAGTCACCATCTGGAAACTCCTCTTCGATCTGGTTGAATAGTGAATCGATCGATGACCATGTGTGACTGTCGATCGATGTCAGTTCACCAGAGTTGATCGATGAGACAGTGCTCTATCGATCGATTCTGCAGACTCCGTCTCGTACTCGACTTGTGAATCGTATTCATCTCCACAATAGCAAACAGCTACGAGGTCTGAGCCGTCTTAGATCTTCTTAGGAACCTTGATGACTCTAACCGGATCATAGTAGACCGTAGGATTGATCAGGGTTAGGCACAGTTTGTTTGTCCGAAGGTTGCAGACCTCAAGCGTGGCTAGGAAGGCCCTTCCAAGTAGCAAAAGTAGGTAGGGTAACCTTGACGTCAAGACATGGAATTCTGGTATTAGGGCTTCTCCTATGGTAACCTCAAGGTTTCTCACAATTCCTCCATAGTTCTGCTGAGAATAATCCACAAAGATGAACAATTCTTCAGTAGGCTCTATCTTCAGACCTAGATGGTGCTATCACCTTGGGTAGATGCTAACTGTAGGGGTCAAAATCGGTCAGCAGCGAAATGTCACCGAAAGTCCTCGAAACTAAGTGACGATCAAAACCAAAAAGTGCGTCACTCGATGAACTCCACGGGAAGGCATGAGCGGACCGTGAGCCCGAGGATGAACGAAGGCAAGCAACAGCAGGCACCGGCGAGCAGCGGGACCAACACGGACAGCAGGGCCTGGCGCCGGCGGCAGGATGCCAGCGCCAGCGTAAACCGCCCACGCCGCGCCTGGCGCCAGCGGCAGGCAGCCACGCCGCGCTGGCGCCGGCGGCAGGACGCCACGCCGTGCTGCGCCCGGCGGCAGGCCTCCCAGCGCCTGGTGCCGCGCGGCAAGGTCTGGCCCATCTGTGCAATCGTCTCGTGATCTCGGCAGCGGCAGCATCTTGGTCCCTTAAACCCATGCTGGATTGTCCGAGAACTACAATGATTCTTCCATGAAAGCCTTCTCGATTGTTTAAAAGTTCATATTTTAAAATCTAAGTTGAAGCCTCATTACTCAAACCCTTGAAGGCGGAAAGTCGAATCCAAGTCCATCTCGATCCGATACTCGAGGAATCTCGGAAAATCTTAAAGGTTGAGCGATGAATGGATCTCAATTAATCGTATAAAACGATCACGGTTATTCTAAACACCAAACATCTCGACTATCACGAGGTGGGGTTCCTTCCGAAATGCGAAACCTTCAAAGACTATTCTTTCGAAAAAACGTAAAACGTCTAAGTAGCCCGGCATGACCAAAACGGCCCCTACGATTTTCGAAAAGAAGGATAACTATGACGGTTTATCCTTATCCTCACATAAGAGATAAATGTCAAGTTTCCAGAAGATAAATGTCAAGTTTTCCGAAGATAAATGTCAAGTTTCCCGATAAACACGAAGATGGACGAAAATGGAAAAAGCCCGATTCAGCCCGAAGGAGGATAGACTGTCTTAAGAGGAGTATATAAGGAGCTTTGGGCGAGGAGAAAATCATCACAAAACTTCCAGAGCACTTAGCACTTAGGCGATTTAGCATTCTTTCTTTTTCACTAGCGAGCTCGCGACTCAACTAGGATAGACTTAGGCGGCCGGACTAGCGGACTTTTCGACAGCTCTTGTAGCCGATTTCTTTGCTTGTTGTACACGCTCAAACGAGAATTCAGAAATAAGATCTCTTTCGCTCTATTCTTACGATTTGTATTTTTTCAACTTTCTCCATCGATTGTATCGTGTGGCCCAGCAGAATGTCGGGGTTCAAGGAAGATCGGGTTAACTTCGGTTTTCGTCCACAAATCGTTTATCGGAATTGTGGTGTGAATTTCGGTTCCCACAGTTTGGCTAGAAGGAGGGCGGGTTCACGGATCTATCTATGTCGCAACTGCACAGCGCTCGAGCATGTCTACGGCGTCACCAAAGACCAGCCAGCGCTAGGCGGAACACCGTCGGCGCCAGCGTTGAAAGACTCCAACTGGAGATATGTCCATAGTCACTGCTGATGCAAACACTGAGGCTCAGACAGATGAAGGAACTGTTCACCTCCGGCCAGGAGGCGGAACAACGGACAAGCTGATAACCTCCCTCGAAAAACAGGTCGACACCTTAACTGCAAGGAGCAAGTTGCAGTGCGGATCCGCCAAGGCGCGGCGCGGAAGAAGACTTCGACCGGATCTCGGAGAAGCGAAAAAAGATGCCTCGAAGAGCCCCCGAAACGGCTCAAAAGACAGCAAAGCGACCTCGCAGAACCTTCCACCCCGGCTCACGAAACAAGGAAAGCGGCGTCGGCGCATCAATCTGGATATCAGCGACCAATCGGATCCTTCCGATGAAGACGCTGACATCCACCCTAGGAGGACCCGAAGCCAGTCCGCTCGGCAGACGGTATCCTTCGAGAGGCCCATGACAGAAGAGGAGGAAGAACTCTACTGGATTGAGCAGGAAGAAATCGCGGAGGATCAAACTTCGGATCCATCGCGACCAGCGCCGACAAAATCGGAGAGCGCCGGTAGCAACAGCGAGATCCATGATCTCCGCGAATCTCTCAAAAAGACCGTGGCCGAAGTGAAAGCGGTGAAATCACAAATCCACCAGGCAACCAGTTCCGCCCCCGAGATCGATAGACTTCTCGAGGAAGCACGGAAAACGCCGTTCACCGCTCGGATCACGGAAACACATATCTGGACCAGGGAAAATCAAAATCGGTCTATGACGGTACGACGGATCCTAAGTCGCACCTACAGTCTGATGTCTTGCATATTTTCATTGTTTTAGCTTTCCATTTTGTGCATTTTATCCCTTCTAGATTAGACATTAGGCATATTTAGGTTCATTTGCATTCCTAAGTCTTTATCAGGTCTTGGAGTGTACTTTGGAGAATTTGAAGGTGTTTGGGGGTACTTTATTACAAAAGGAAGGGTGAATAGACATGGACGATGGCCATAAAAGAAGTCTTTCTGTGCTAAGATTTGGTGGAAACATGGAATTTTGAGTTAGCTTTCCATTGGGAGTGGTTTCAAACCATTTGAAGCCATATTGGAGGAGTTATGATTATTTGAGTGAAGGCATGTCAGTACACCCGGGTCAGCACACTCGGCCGACCAACCCGCACGGAACGAAGGGGCGATGCTGGACGATGAAGCACCGGACGGACGTCGGCGACCTCGATAGCCCGCGCGGCCTGACCGCAGGAACAGACGCACGTCACGGCTTGGAGCACCGGATGAAGCTACCCGCGTGCGAGCCTACCCGGACGTCCACACCCGACTGGGCGCAACCCGCGTGCGAGCCTACCCGAGCATCCACCCGAGGAAAGATGACCCGCGCGTTCGAAAATGGAAACGCCCAGGATCAGGGCGGCCGATCACACCGACCTCCTTCAGCCTGCGTACCACTCCACTCAACCAATACATTGAGCAGGACGACACCCGGCCTTGGCACGCGGCCTGAAGCACCCGCACGGCCTGCACACCCGACTGGAAGGACGGCCTGAAAGCACCGCTGCGGCCTGCACACCGACTGGAAGGGCGGCCTGGAGCACCCGCGGCCTGCTTGCTGCTGGACACGGACAGTACGCTGCCTAGAGCACCCGGGAGGACAACCCGAGCAGTCGGACGGAGAGCCGGACGAGAATCCTCATACGCGGGTGGCCATACCCGGCCTGATGGAAGCCTATCCGACCAGGGTATTCGAGCTTCTTCCTTTTGGAGCATTTTGATTGGCTTAGACCATTAATCTTCCAAGGGCTGTTTAGTCATTTTACTTTTATGTGTTTAGGGCTTTTAAGCCTACTATAAATACTCTCATTAACCCAAGTTTGGGACTTATGTTATTTATGATCTAAGAACAAAACCCTTTGAGTAAAGCTTCATCTTTGATTGATTATCTCATCTCATCTTGTGTTCTTGATTGTTTATTTCATCTACGTTCTTTCTCTATATGTTTAAGCTTGAATATCTTATGGGTTTAAGAGTAAGCATGTGGATTAGTGAGTAGATCCATCTTAGATCCATGGGTTAGGGTGATGGAGAATGATTAAGTGTAGATCCAAGGTGCTTAGTGTTAGATCTATCCTTTCCTTGCATGATTTGGTGTTCTTAATGATATATTTGGGTTGGCCTCTCAAGCATAGAGCCATAGGCATTTCATGCCCGAAAGGTGTTCTATGAAATGCCTGAACCAACTCATCTATGCTTTTAGCTTGCTTTGCCTAAGAGATTAGTTGTCAAAGAAGCTAGGATTGCTATTAGACTCGTTCTCCATGTTTGCTTTGATCATTGCAGCCAAAGAGATTTGGTGTACTTGGGTGTTCATTGAAAAGAGCATCCATCTAGAGATAGAGCTTGCTTAGTTTTGTTGTCTATGCATAAGGAATTAGATTGATTGAAAAGTTAGCATCTTGGATTGAATCTTAATCATTTGATATCAAGTCCCTACACCCATGGGTCTCATTCTCCTCATAAGAAAGAAAGTTTTACTTTTTGTTGCACTTTACTTATTATCTTAGTTTAATCATCTTCCTCTCTAATGATTGCATTTAGATTAAGCATAAACTTGCACCCTCTGTTTCATTGTCACTTAGGACTGGTTCGACAATCTTATATACTACATCATTTGATTAGAACCTTAGAAAAGTTCTTTCATCACAGTCCTTCCAGATCGCAATGGGTAGGTGCAAACTCCCGGAGCGCGAACGAGACGCGGGTCATTGTCTTCTCTTCGTCGAGCACCTCAAAGGCGCTGCTCGAATGGTTCTCCTGGCTCAAAAGGAACTCCATCGGAAACTTCATAACTGGCCTCGGCGTTTCTCAAACAATACTCCATGTTCATGGAAAGAGAACGTCGGCGTGGACCTATGGAGCCTAGCTCAGAAGGAAGACGAGCCGCTCCGCGACTTCATGCGAAGTTTCAAACTGGTGATGGCCAGGGTAACGGGCATTAGCGACAATGTCGCAATCGCCGCCCTGAGGAAAACTCTCTGGTATAAGTCAAAGTTCCGAAAGTGGATACTACTGGAAAAGCCGGACAATCCAGGATACTCTCCACAAAACAGCGGACTTCATCATCATGGAGGAAGAGATGAAACTTCTATCGCGAAGCCGCGGACCACAGCGTCCTCAAAGAAGAAACCCTCTCGTAGCGACAAGAACGTCCATCACGAAGGGAGAAGCGCCCAAGGCGAGCATAACTACGCCATCAACTCGGAGCAAGGCAAGACCTCCGGAAACACCTGGACCAGGAACCAGTACAAGGATAATTCCTACTCGATTCCACGAAACCAGGAGGTCACTCCACTTCGCGAACTGCAGCGTTCGGGGCCGGCTCGCCGCAAAGCTCCTCACCGGCAAACTATCAAAGGCCAAGAGTATAAAGGACTTGCTCTGGACTCCGACCGCAAAGACCAACAAAACTGTCTCGAGGACTCGCGACCGAAAATCAATCGGGTGAAAAGCGCGGAAGGAAGCAGGGCGACAAAAACAACAGCAGTCGCCCGGAGGTAAACATGATCATCGGAGGATCGCGAGTTCTACCAAGGCTCTGTCTCGTCGATAAAGCCTATGGGCGGCGAGGCGAGTTCCAACTGGTTTCGGATAGTGATATTCCCAACCACACGATCGTTTTGAGAACGGAAAGCTGTAGGAATCGACAAACCTCATTGCGATCCTTTGGTTATCGATCTGGTAATCAAGATCTCGAAGTTGGCGCATCCTCGTCGATACAGGAAATACGGTCAATGTCATCTTCATAGCGCCCTCTACAGGATGAAGATCCCACTTGGGAAGTCGTCCCTGAGCCAAAACCTTTGGCTGGGTTTTGGTAACCTCCATGACCCTCGGGAATTAAGCTCCGGTCATGGTGAAAGAATCACAAAGATCGTCGAGTTCGCGGTAGTCGACAACCCGCCATCTACAATGCCATCATGGGAACCCCTTGGATCAACTCCATGAAGGCAGTACCATCAACATATCACCTCGGCATCAAATTTCCGACTCAACGGAACCGCAGTCATCTGGGGTAGTCAGAAACAATCGAGACTCTGTTACCTAGCCGAGTTCAAACTTCGAAAATATCGGAACGCCCTGCGGCCAACCGAAACGAGCAAAGGAATCACACAACATTCCTGAAGTCTCAAAAGATGATCGAGAATCATCCAAACAGGCAACGATTCAAGACAGCGACAAAGCCTCACGAGTCCACGCCGTAAAAGAGACAGCTCGACCCCGCACAAACCACCGATCCGACCAGCACAATCGGAACGGCAGCGCCTGGGAGTAAAACGTCTGCGGCAACCATCAGAACTCTGAGATGGCTTGATCCTCGAAAGAGAATACGTAGGCAGCTCGTCGAAACCAGCGAGTTCAGCTATCCCCTCACCAAAAAGGGGGGGGACTGGGTACATATACTCCTATACTCCCACAAAAACGCGAAATATCCGCACATGTACTCGAACTTTTCGAAATTCTTTCAATAAAATTCTATCTTTTATGCTCACTTAATGCATAAAACACCGAAAACGAAAATCATATCTTCAAAGGAAGCGGAGGCGTCGCCTTCTGAAAAGATAACAAAACTTCGTATCATCCGCTAAGACAGTCCACCTGCGACTTAAAACAACTTATGCCCGTCGATTGGCCCGACCGGGCCTTCCGAAACTTTTCACTCAATACAAACTCGTAGTCAGACCTATAAGGCCCTCTTACATCCGACAAGGATATCATAGCGAGCTATACAAGAAACCCAAAATTTTGGTTTAGCGTCTCGGATAATCTCGAAGATAGCTCGATTCTTTTAACACAAGTCATATAAGCGGCGACTAATTAGCAGACTTTAAGCGAAAAAATCAGGAAGAAATCACTAACAGGCAAAGCGAAAGCCGATCAGTCACCATACAGCCTTAAAGCTGAGAGTAAGCCTAGGTCTTGCCCTAAACCAGTCTTGCTGGATCTTGACATCTCACAGACATAGTATCGTATACGAGATCCCAAAACATGTCTCTTATAACACACCTGCTTCGCTAAAAGTAGCATCACGGACCAAGCGACAAAAAAGTTAGGATCTGAAGTGACTACTCGCATTCTTTCCTCTACACTTGGCGAAAGTATAAATCAAAACAAAGACAAAATCTCGCAAATTTTCATATTTATAAGGCCGCAAAAACGGCTGGATTCTAAGCCACCAACAGCCAGTCCCAAAAAACATAAGAATGCAACCTCCAACGGTCGCAGAATAAACTCCTAAAACGGCCACACACGGCCAAAACATACGATTCACAAAGGAAGTCAACATCGAGAAATCCAGATGCAGAAATCCCGAATGAACCTGCAGGCTGGTCCACTTCCTCGTTCACGCCTTGGCGTTCCCACCACCTCGGCGTTCTCATCGGCTCCGGCCTCAACCGTATCCTCGGAAACCTCGATAGGTTCCCATAGTTTCCGGACTCTTTCTTCGACTGGAGGAACCAAGGACTCAGCATGAGCACACTCGGCCATAAAGTCCTTCATCTCAGCAATCTGGAATCAAAGAAATCCGGGTTCGAGACTTCTAAAGGTTCGACCGAGCCCGACACATGAAATCGCCAACAAACTCCTGAGATTCTTTAAAACATTGAAACTCAGCAGCAAAGCGATTCCGCCCGTCTCGCCACCTCAGCTGCGGCCATCCTCCTTCCTCTCCTTTCCGCCCAAACAAGAGCTCGAGCATGAAGCTCAGCTTGCTTTGCGTTCTGCGCCTTTACTTCTTTTTGGAATCGGAAGAGCTCTCGCTCAGCTTCTTTGGTCTTGAAATTAGCAATCTGGGACTTTCGGGCTTCGAGAGTCAAGCATTGCCAAACACTCTTAGTCCCTGCATAAATTCAAGATCAATAAATATACATATATGCGGATTCAAGAATACGGTTAAGAAGTTCAAAGGACAAAACCTCATTGATCCGCTGGGAACCCTCGGCAAAAACCCATTGCTTCTCCGCATCCTCCAGCGACTCGTCAGTAACAAACTCCGAGGAAGGCCGTCAAAGAAATTGTTGGGAAGTGGAAAATCGCTGGCTCCGCCTTTTCCGTTGGAACAAAACTAGGGTTTTCCCCAACGGTGAAGGATCTTCGAACCTTCCCCACCGTCGATTTCTTTCCCTACGAGATCCGTTCAAGAGTGAAGGACTTCCAGAAAAGCGGCCTTTGTGAAGGAGATCCCTCTTGACAAAAGATCACCATGCAAATCGCCAACAGCCCGTTCTCTACAAAGCGAAACTTTTCACTAAAACTCGCATTTCTGGAATGATAGAATAGACAACGAGTTTTCATCATTATTACCTCGGTTGAAGTTCCATGCGTCGAGGAATAGATGGAGGCAGCTCTCCTGACAATCACCATCTATTCGGACATAGAAGCGCTCCTGCCACGACTTAGGGTTGAAGTAGTCCCTGAATTATTGCCATATCCTTGTTTGGCACCATGGAGTAGCTTCATCGCTCGCCGTTGGCGAGTGCTCCAAAGACCTTCGAAATCGCGGGACAGAGATCGATCGAGCTCTTGCAATCAATGCGCCAAGCCAACTCTCTAAAGGCAGGAACGCTGAGCTGGCTGATCGAAGTTAAGTGGCCCACGAACAATGGTACCGGGATCGGGAACCACATGCGGCAATACGTAAGGAAAGCCTCGTAACATGTAAAGAAACCTTCCGGAGGATTCCTGCGCTTCGTTACCGTCAGGGATCCGAATTTGACTCCATCAGGGAATCTGGTAAAAATCTCGAAGAATCACGAGATATTTCACGTGAAACCAAGCTCGTAAATGGAGCACCAGGCTGCCTCAAAGGTCTCTTGAACAGGGACATCTGGCGGAGTCGAGGCCGAGCCCACAGGGCTCGGTAATGCGCATTCTTCGCTTCCTCCTCGACTAACTCCTCTTGCTTCACCGTCACATGGGCAGGAGAGTCATCAGGATGAATGGGAAGAAGAATTTCTCTTGGAGGATCTTGAAGACATTATTCTAAAGAGAGAAAGGATTCTTGAGAGAGCGAATTTTTATGATGAAGTAAGAATGAATGAGATTTCTTACTCCATCCTTATAAAGGAGGTAAAATCACTATTTACCCGATTTTCGACAGCGATTACGTCTCTACACCTTCCCATACGACTATACGCAAGCCAGGACCGAAAGGCACTACGGTTCCTAGCTAGCTGGGGGCTAACTGTTGGGGTCAAAATCGGTCAATGTGAAATAAATCAACGAAAGTCCTCGAAAAAAAACTAAGTGACGATCAAAACCAAAGCAGGTGCGTCACTCGATGAACTCCGGGAAGGCATGAGCGGACCGTGAGCCGAGGATGAACGAAGGCAAGCAACAGCAGGCACCGGCGGATGCGGGACAGGACGCGGACAGCAGGGGCGCTGGCGCGGCGGCAGGATGCCAGCGCCGGCGGCAGGCTGCCCACGCCGCGCCAGCGCCGGCAGGCTGCCGCGCCCGGCGCCTGAAGCGGCGGCAGGCTGCCACGCCAGCGGCCACAGCCCGGCTGCGCCAGGCAGCATGTCGGCGCCTGGCGCGTGGCAGGCATGCGCCGTGCCACAGCACCGGCGCAGGCGGCTAGCGCCGGCGGCAGGCCACTACGCCCGTGCCTGGCACCGGCGGCGGGCTCGTCCTCCCGTCTGGCGCCCGGCAGGCCTGTCGATCTCCGTCTGGCGCCCGGCGGCGGGTCCTGGCACCCATCTGTCAATGTCGTCTCATGATCTCGGGCAGCGGCAGCATCTTGGTCCCTTAAACCCATGTCTGGATTGTCCGAGAACTACAATGATTCTTCACGCAAAGCCTTCTCGATTGTTTAAAAGTTCATATTTTAAAATCTAAGTTGAAGCCTCATTACTCAAACCCTTGAAGGCGGAAAGTCACGAATCCAAGTCCATCTCGATCGATACCGAGGAATCTCGGAGAAAATCTTAAAGGTTGACGATTAATGAATCTCAATTCATCGTATAAAACGATCCGCGGTTATTCTAAACACCAAACATCTGACTATCACGAGGAATTGGGTTCCTTGAATGCCGAAAACTTCAAAGACTATTGTTTCAAAAAACGTAAAAGCGTCTAAGTAGCCCGACATGACCAAAACGGCCCACTTCGATTTTCGAAAAAGAAGGATAACTATGACGGTTTATCCTTATCCTCACATAAGAGATAAATGTCAAGTTTCCAGAAGATAAATGTCAAGTTTCAGAAGATAAATGTCAAGTTTTGCGAAGATAAATGTCAAGTTTCCGATAAACGAAGATGGACGAAAATGGAAAAAGCCAATTCAGCCCGAAGGAGGATATACCGTCTTAAGAGGAGTATATAAGGAGGCTTTGGGCGAGGAGCAAATCATCACAAAACTTCAGAGCACTTAGCACTTAGGCGATTTAGCATTCTTTTCTGTTTCCACTAGCGAGCTGCGACTCAACTAGGATAGACTTAGGCGGACTAGCGGACTTTCGACAGCTGTTGTAGCCGATTTCTTTGCTTGCTGTACTGCGCTCAGCGAGTTCAGAAATAAGATCTCTTTCGCTCTATTCTTACGATTTTTATTTTTACAACTTTAATCTCCATCGATTGTAAATTGTGTGGCCCAGCTGATATCCGAGACCTTTAGGTCGGGTTAACTTCGGTTTCCTCCACAAATGAGGCTTGCTCAGTCTGGTCTGAATTCGGTTCCCACACACTAACTATAGATCCTGTGTCACATAGGGCACGTGGGAAGTTGATCCCAAGGACTGAGCAAGGAACAACGAACTTCCCTGGATCACCCTTCTTCTCAAGTTTGATCCTCTTCTTCATACTTTCTCTGACTTGGTTGAACATCCTCCTGATGTCTTCTTCTGTCTCCTTAGTTTCTCTGAAAAACATCCACAATCTGTGTGAAAAGTAGGCTTCTTCAAAGGGTTTCTCTGTAGGTATTCTTAGAACTCTCTTTCTGAAACTTTCCAACTCCTTCTCATTAACTCCTCTTTTAAGGTGTTTAGGAACCTTCTCTTTCCTTTTTCTGAGAACTCTGCCATCTTTTTCCTTTTCTATCTCCATTGGATCAATGATATCCGTGGGCTTCTTCATGATGGCGGTTGGTGGGTTTCTGGAAGGCTTAGATTGCTCCCGGAGTGCATTAAGTCGTGCAACATCTATCTTGGGAAGTTGCACTCGGCGTGTGATAACAGAATATCGATCGACAGGTTCTGGAGTATGTCGATCGATTTCCTTATCCTTCGGTCGATCGATGGGACATCTGTCCAGTCGGTCGATGTTGTAAGGGCTGGGCGGATGTGGGTGCTTTGCTGCGAACTCCTCGTGAGTAAGTATCTTTACGGCGTTGCACTCGTGAGTGGATTCTTCAAGATCCATCGGTCGATGCTCGTCTGAGTCCATCGATCGATTGGAGTTGGCGTACATCGATCGATGTTCATGTCCGGACATCGGTCGATACCAGTGGTTGCCGCCAATACTCATGGAACTTTCGATCTGGAAGTCTCCCTCTTGCAGCTTCTCATGCTTCACCACTCTCCAAAAATCATCTTCTATGATAGCATTGACGTTGTGGCCTGTTGCTTCTTCTCCAGTCCCTTTTCCTAAGGCTTCCTGCTTCTTAACAGCTTCTCCTGTCTGAATCACCTGAGTCTCTAGTTTCTTCACATGAGTACTCAAAGCATCAAGCTTTGTGTTCAAAGTGGTGTAAACAGCGTCGATCTTTCCATTGAAGTTCACCTCTAACTGCTGCTGGCTTTCAAGAACTTTGCTGAGCATGTCTTCTAGCTTTCCTTCTGGGGTTGGTGTGGGTGGCTTCATGTAAGATGAGTTTCCATAACTCCTGTTGTTGTTGGGGTTGCTGCTGTTGAAGTTGCCTCTCTGTCCTACGAAGTTTGTTTCCTTGGTTTCCAGATCTCTGAAATCCAGTTCCATTGATCCAGTTGACTTCTGCTTCTATGTAGTCATCTTCTTCATCAGCTTCTGCATCCTCCACTGAGCAGATTTGCTTGTTTAGCAGTTTCTGAACATTGTCAAGTGTAGCTTGTACCTCATTTATCTGTTCCTTTCCAGGAACTGCAGATCTTGCTTTTACAATGTTCTTCGTGCTGTTGCTGGATGCTAGGTTGTCTATTAGCTTCACAGCATCTTCAGGATTCCTTGTGGTGAAGTTGCCTTCACTCGCAGTGTCCAGAGCCATCTGATATTTCAGCGATGCCTCCGAAGAAAGTGCAGAGCAGTTGCACCTTGTTGAATCCATGGTGTGGACAATCTCGCTTGTAAGACTTGAATCTGATCCAGGTATCCTTGAATGACTCTCAGGCTCCTGGTTGAATGTGGCAATTTTCCTCCTTAAGTCTTCAGCGCGTGCATCATCAAAGAAGTTACGCAAAAATGCGTTTTTGATGTCGCTCCAGGATGTAAGAGATCCTGGTGGTAGCTGCTTAAGCCACTGTAAAGCTTCTCTAGATAAAGAGTGTTTGAAGAGCTTACAGAGAAGGTATTCCACAGGGACTCCATTGGCTTTGATAGCAGATATTGTTGGGGTCAAAAACGGTTATCTCGAAATCTACGATAAAGACCTTTCCGAAACTCAAAAGATTTCCAGCGAGGGAAAGATCGAACGAAAAAACCGCCGGGCGTGAGACGGCCTGGCGCAGCCGCAGCAGGACAGCAGGTTAGCCTGGCGCGCCGGCGGCCACAGCGGGGCATGAGCTTAACCCTGGCCGCAGCGGCTTTCCCGGCAGCGCTGGCCACAGCGAGACGTGAGCTGGCCTGGCCCGGCGGCCTTGACCTGGCGCCCGGCCGGCGGGGCCAGCGAGCTGGCTAAGCGCCCGGCAGCACCCGGCCCTGGCGCCGGCGGCACGCAAGGACGCAGGCTGGCCACAGCCCGGCACCCGGCCTGCGCCCGGCGGCAGCACAGTCCGCAGCGGGCCCGGCCTGGCGCCCGGCGGCACCCGACCTGGCGGCGGGGCCTGGCTGGCCTGGCGCCAGTACGGCCTGTAGCGGGCTGGCCTGGCAGCGGCCACCACGCCTGGCGGCAGCACCGTCACATGAGCCGGCCTGGCAGGCCCGGCACCGACCTGGCGCCCGGCGGCAGCCGGGGCCTGAGCTGGCCTGGCGCCAGCGGCACCGACCTGGCGCCGGCGGCTTTCAAATCCGCAGCGGGCGGCCTGGCGCCCGGCGGCACCCGATCCTGGCGCGGCGGCGCGAGACGCAGGCACAGCCTGCGCCCGGCGGCACCGGCCTGGCGCCAGCGGCGCTTGCCGTCCTTGAGCCGGCCTGGCGCCCGGCGGCAGCGAGACGGCGGCCTGGCCTGGCGCCCGGCGGCACCGGTCAGCGCAGGCGGCCTGGCGCGGCGGCACCCGACTAAGCGGGCGGCATCCTAGCGAATTGGTCTGGCGTCAGTCGCGGCCCTCGTCGGTCTCGGTCCTATCGTGCTTTCTCGGTTCATTCCTGCCTTAGCTTGTTTGGATCAGCCCTCGTGAGTTTGAGTCAATCAGGCTATAGCGGTTTACCGATTCGAGACATCGGATAAACATCAAGTCATCGAAAGATAGCGGAAAACTTCGGAGATAATTACAAAGACTTACGAAAATGGAACATTTCCGGAGGAAGATAAGCAGGCCCAAAGGCGAGGCCCATCACCCAGCAAACCGACTGAGATGGGTATATAAGAGCAGGAGAAGCAGAAGAAGAGCATCCGAAAATCCGAGAATTAGACTTAGAGCATCCTGCTAGCTTAGAAAGACTAGGGTTTAGGTGGTTAGACTAAGCGGAGCAGGCTTAGGGCGTTTGGCTGCCTGCGACTCTATCTTTTCTTTAAATCGCAACTCTCTTTGTCTTCGGAGAATCCTTGTACTTTCGTTTCTCTTATCTAATAAAGCGCCTCGGGCAAATATTTCAAACTCTTATTTTTATCTATTGAACTTTGCTCGATTTGATGCGGCAGCGCAGAATCCGGACCTTGAGGAAAGTCGGGTTTACTTTGCTTTCCTCCGCGAATCTTATTTGCTCGAAATTGGCGGTGTGAATTTACGGTTCCCTGATTTGGCTAGAAGGAGGGGGACGGATTCTCTAACTTTCGAAGCCACCGATCGATCAAAGTTCAGTATGACTTCTACCGTCAGCCGCAGCATCGTATCTTTTCGAGGATCGAGGACAGCGGCCCGTGCGGTCAAACCTCTGC
>JAEACV010000763.1:0-49163 GCA_016432835.1 Brassica nigra
CCTTAGTGTTTTTTTTTAATGGTATTTGTAGTTAAGGACAATTTGAAGGACTTTTAAAGAAACATGAATTATTGGTGGGACTTATTTTGGTCCTTAGATTATAATATTATTATTTTATAAATAATTAATAACATATATAAATAAAACATATAACCATTTTAAATTAAATAAATAATAAGAAAAACAAATTTATTCATTAATAGAGAATTATAAACTTATTATTACATTGAAAAAAAAACTTACAAACTCATAATAAAACAAAGACACAATTTATTGAAATCATAGAAACTTATTTAAAATTATATGTTATTTAGGAAATGTCCAAATTTAGCCCATATATGTTCAATCAAATCATTTTTAATTGTTCATGGACTTATGCATTCGAAGGCTCGCTCGACGATCCATTGTTGAGCCGTGATTCGAAGGTATGTTGTCCGAACGCATGTTGACGGAAAATGTATCCGGTTCTTGTGTATCTTGAAACTCATTTCTGTTATACTGAGTGAATGATGACCGTTCATCTTCGACAATCATATTATGGAGTATGATACATGCTCTCATAATATTTCCTATTTTCTCTTTATCCCATAAGTTAGGACGGATTTTGACAACGGAAAATCTAGCTTGCAGGACTCGAAGGCACACTCAACATCTTCGAACTGATTCTTGGGTTTGAGCAAATAATGAATGCTTCTGACTTTGTGGTAGTCTTATAGATTGAATAAAATTACCCATTTGGATAAATACCATCGGTGAGATAATATGCCAAATGGTATGGATTACCATTAGCATAGAAGTTAACTTCTGGCGATGCCGTTAATAATGTCATCAAAACAGGTGATCGATCAAGAATATTAAGATCGTTCATAGTACCTGGAGCTCCAAAAGCGTGCCATATCCAGGGATCCTTAGAAGCTACCGCTTCCAACTGTCGTTGGTTTCGGTTCCTCGAATACATTCCTCTCCAAGTGGTGGGGCAATTTTTCCACTCCCAATGCATACACTCGATGCTTCCAATCATCCCTGGAAATCCACGTTCTTCTCCCATATGTAGTAGTCTTGCCAGATCCTCCGGTGTTGGATTCGTGGTATTCATCATGCCAAACAATGTGATAATTGTGGCGGTAAAGTGTGCAAACATTTTCGAGCTGTAGTTTCAGCAAGGCATATATTCGTCTACTGCATCAGCCGCTTTAACCGTATGCTAATTGTCGAATTGCTGCATTACATTTTTGTAGAGGTGAAAGACTACTCCGTCCGGTTGCATCTTGTGATTGTCGAAAATAAGGTATTTCTGTGGATAGACGATGCACAATACGCAGGAACAAACCTTTGTTCATTCGAAATCGTCGGCGGAATAAACTACGACCATATGTTGGATTCTCGCTAAAATAATCATTCCAAAGCAAGGTGTTGCCTTCTTCCCGTTCTCTCTCTCTCACAATACGTTTTTTTCTCTCTCTTTTGGTTCTGCTATAAGATCATAGCTGTTATAAATTTCTTCGGCTCTTTTATCAAGTTCATCATCTTCATTATCGTTGTGGTAATGATAATGGGATGAAGATGCCATTATAAATATATAGAAATTTTTTTGTGATTGTTTAGGAAAAAAAGAGAGGAAATATTTGTATTATTGTTTAGGAAATATGGGGCGTTAAGAATTGTGTTTTGAAATCAAGAAGGTCATATTTATAGAATTGAAGTTGTGATTTATAAGTTCGATTCTTTTTTTGGTTGTGTGGTAATGATACTTTTGGGTGGTGAGTAATCAAAGTGTTTGTTCAACTTGTATTATTATTCAACTTGTGAAATTCGATTTGTATTCTTCTTGAAGTTGTGGTGTTGTTGCAATCAGAATCAAATTCTGTGATCTTTATTATTTGAAAACAAGTTGATCATATAATGTTCTATTTGTTTTTAAATCAAGTGACAGATTTGATCAAAATAAAATATGATGAAAATAAAATAGCAATCCATAGATAGATGATCCTTGTTCACAAATACATTTTTCAAAATACATTACAAGTGCTAAAATATTACACATCCTAATACAAGTACTATAATATTACACCACCTGATATTCTCGGGTTACATAATCCGAGTTCAAGAAGATTTTACAAACACAAGACCTACAACTAGTTCGATGCCTATTATCACTAACACAAGTTCATACATTTTCCATAAACACAAGATAAATAAACCTACATACGAGCAGCTACTCCGATGCCTATTATCACTAACACAACAACCAGAAGACCTACAACTAGTTCAAACCCATTACCACATCTAGATTTCTTTCTACCTAAGTCACAGACAATTCTCTCCAACCTTACCAATTTCTGCTCCATATCAAATTGAAGTTCCTTTAACTCCCGCAGCTCAGTCTCCTCGTAACCCACGAATGAAAGAGAATCTACCTTATCAGTGAGGAGGGTCACTTGTGTGCCAATGGCTTTGATCTCCTCTGTAGCCGCCACGTCCCACCACTTGTACACATGGCAGTCTCCGTCGTGTTTGTTCTTGCAGGTGTAGAACCTTCTCCCGGGTCAGTTCTTGTGTGAAGTGGCTACAAGTGGCTCTCCACCACAGTAGCACTCCTTGGGAAGCCAAACTCCACTTCTGCGGAGGGTACTGATGGCGCCACTTCGATCTGAGCTTGGTCCAGCTGGATATACATCTCTGTAGAGCTGTTTCCACTGTCTGCTGAGCCCCCTAAACCGTAGTCCTCCGACTCAGACGGCTGCGTGTAGGAATAATCCAATCCCATGGCCTGAGAATAATCAAAACAGAACACATTAGACAGAAAATATTTTTCATAAAGTTATACATTAAACAGCACACATTAAACAGAAAATAGTTCTTATAATTAAACAGAAGCGAGAACTTGAAAGAACAACAATCATAATTTAAAACAGAACATAGAACATAAGTCACAGCTTCTCCTCCAACATTAGGCATGATAGATATTACACAAGAGGAAACTAGAATAATTCGGCAACAGCTTGTTCTTGACAGCTTCTTCACTCTCGCTTGGCTCCTTCTTAGCAAGGAGAGTGTCAAAATGGCCAGTTTGAGAGCCTCTCCTTCGCCATCAAATCCTCCATCTTGAGCTCATGGACGCTCTTAAACTCCTCGACAGCCATCCCTTCCTAGAATTCCTTCTTGCTTTTGCAGCTTTGATACCTTCAGACGGGGTTCTTCCTCCTAGCGTTACTGCTTGATGCTTGGGAACCAACCTCACCAGTCTTTCTCTTCCCACAGCCAGACTTAGGAGTGTTCAGGCTCAGCCACTTCTGTTCGTATCTCAGAAGACACCATGCATGGTCCATGGTGAACTTGGAGCCGTGATCCGCAAAGTAGATGTCATGAGCTTTCTTCACTAAGTCGTTGTCATTCTGACCGCTACTTAGAAGCCTCTCCTGGCTCGTGTGCTGCACGATACATGTTTGTATCCCCATTGATTTTATGCCACCTCTGCTTACAATTGTCTCCATCTCTCTTCTCATGATGAGCTTCTGAAAGTAATGTCCCTCTGGCGTTTCCAGAAGTTCCGTGACTTCTGATCAGTGCCGACTACAGCATCTTTTGATGTGTTTAGCCAGGCACTGAGGGACCTCGTCATCAACAGGAGTCCATTTCTTTCTCACCAGCCGTTCCACTGGTGTCTCCACTGGTGGGTTATCAGACTGGGATGGAGCTTCAGTCTGTTGTGAACTGAAAGGGGAATGAGAGGCTCAAGGTTGATCTTGAAGGAAAACTTTCATAAGGAAAGTTTCCTGAGCATTATTTCCTGAAGCTATGAAGGAAATCTACATAACCAGAGTGCTGGCTACCTGGATTCATGTCAAGACGGACAGAGAAGAGATTGATACTAAATTATGAAAGAAGATTTGGAGATACTCAACCATATTCTATCGGATTAAATAGGAGAAACCTAACCAGGTAATAACTCCATAACACCTAACCATTATCTACCTGCCTAATCAACACTTATTACAAAACTATAAGTCCATAGCTATTAACTCTAGTTTACAATGTCAAAACCAAGTTTCGTTAACTACACTACAAGCAGACCACGATATTTTTGAAAGTTACTTCCTAACTGAACTACAAAACTACATTGTGTAATCAATTTATATTGGAAAGACAGAACTTAAAAGCTATCAAGTGGATGTTAACTAGTTGAATAAATTTATTAATATGTTTTGTGGGAACGAAATTCGCACTCAATTTCGATAAATATTTGTGGAGGAAAACCGAGTTAACCCGATCTTCCTTGAAGGTCGGATATCTGCTGGGCGCTGCACGAAACAATCAATAGAGATAAAAGTTGCGAAAATAGAAATCGTAAAAGTTGAAGAGATCTTATTTCTGAATTCGTTTGGCGTGTACAACAAGAAAAGAAATGCGGCCGTAGAGCTGTCGAAGTCCGCTAGTCTGGTCGCCTAAGTCTATCCTAGTTGAGTTGCAGCTCGCTAGTGAAAACGAAAAGAATGCTAAATGCTCTCAAGTGCTAAGTGCTCTGAAAGTTTGTGATCTGGTTTGCTTCTTGCTCAAAGCTCTCCTTATATACTCCCTTAAGGCGGTTATCTTCGCGGGCTGAATCGGGCTTTTCCATTTTCGTCCATCTTAGTGTTTATCGGAAACTTGACATTTATCTTGGAAAACTTGACATTTATCTTCTGGAAACTTGACATTTATCTCTTATGTGAGGATAAAGATAAACCGTCATAGTTATCCTTCTTTTGGAAAATGCGTGGGCGTTTTGGCCCGCGTTGGGCCGTTTAGGCGTTTTACGGTTTTGAAGAATGGTTTTGAAGGTTTGGTGTTTCGAAGGAACCCAATTCCTTGTATAGTCGAGATATTGGTGTTACAGAATAACCGTGATCGTACCAAACTTGCGTAGATTGATCGAACAAGCTAAGATGGGATCGAACCGGGCACGATAGGACGAGACCAGGGCGAGGCCGCGGACCGGCGCCAGGCCGACCAGCGTGAGTGCGCGGCCTAGGCCGGCCAGCGTCAGCGATGCTGCGGCATGGCCGAGGCGCCCGGCGCCAGGCGGCCACGTGTAGTGCCGGCGGCGTAAGGCGGACCAGCGTCAGCGTGCCGCGGCCCGAGGCGATCCCGTCCGTGTGCGCCGGCATAGGCGGCAGCGTAGTGCCGCCAGGCAGGCGCCCAGCGTCCAGCGTGCAGGAACCAGGCGAGGTGCCGCCCGTATGGAGCGCCCAGCGTGGCGGTGCCGCGGCATGAGGCGAGTGCCCGCTGCAGGCCAGCCCACGTCCAGCGTGCCGCCCGGCATGCCAGGCCAGTGCGCCGGCGCCAGGCTGCTTCAGCGTGGCAGCGTGCCGCCCGGTGCCGAACCATCTGCCGTCGTGGGTTTTCATTGTTCGATCTTTCCCGTGAGTCGTTTGCGAAATCTTTGAGTTTGGGAAGATCTTTAGCCGTAGATTCGAGATAATCGTTTCTAATCAACGAGATTCCTCGAGTATCGGGATTTGAGATGGACTTGGATTTGTAGATTTTCCGTCGTCGAGGATCACGAGCAATGTGGCCGAGCTTTAGATGTGTTAAAAGATGAATCTTTTAAACAATCGGGAAGGCTTCGGAAGAACCATTGTAGATCTCGGACGATCCGGACATGGGTTTTAAGGGACCAAGATGCTGCCATTGCCGAGATCATGAGATGATTGCATGGATGGGCGCCAGGACCCTTGCGCTGGTGCGGTGAAGAGTGGACGAGCCTTCCGTGAGTTTTATCGGCGGCGACCGTTTCTTGGCTTTGATCGTCGCTTGGCTTTTCTTTCGAGGATTTTCGGGTGACGATTTCGTCATTGACCGATTTTGACCCCAACAGTTAGCCCCCCAGCTAGCTAGGAACCGTAGTGCCTGTCGGATCCTAGCTTGCGGTATAACCGATGGGAAGGTGTTGAGGCGTGTCGTTTGCGAAGTCGGGGTAAATAGTGATTTTACCTCCTTTATATGGATGGAGTAAGAAATCTCATTCTTACTTCATCACAAGAATTTTACTCTCTCTCTCAAGAATCCTTTCTCTCTCTTTAAGAACAATGTCTTCAAGATCCTCGAAAACTCTTCTTCCCATTCATCCTCGGATGACTCTCCTGCCATGTGGCGGTGAAGCGGGAGGAGTTGGTGAGGAGGAAAAAGAATCGTATTACCGAGCCTTGTAGGTTCGCCCCCAACACTGCCAGAGATCCCTGTTCCGAGGAGACCTCTGAGGCAGCCTGGTGCTCCTTTTGCGCCGAGCTCGGTTTCTCGTAAATATCTCAAGGTTCTTCGAGATTTTTACCAGGTTCTGAAGGAGTCAAATTCAGGATCCGTTGGTAGCGAGAGTGCAAGGAATCCTCCATAGGTTTCTTTACATGTTCTGAAGCTTTCTTCACGTACTGCCGTATGTGGTTCCCGATCCCTGGTGCCATTGTTAGCGCTTCACCGCTTGAACTTCGATCAACCAGCTCAGCGTTCCTGCCTTGGAGAGTTGGCTTGGCGTACTGATCGCTTCTTCGAACTTCGGGATTGATCTTGGTCGATGATTTGAAGGTCTTTGGGGCACTTTCGGCCGGCAGGGGAGGCGGTTACTACTCCATGCTGCCTAAGAAGGATATGGCGTGATTAGGGGACTACCGAATCCCAAATCGTGGCAGGGCGTTTCTTCTTCGTCCAAATAGATGGTGAGTCTGTCGAGGAGAGCTGCCTCCATCTATTTCCGCAAGCATGGAACTTCAACCGAGGTATCTGATGAAAACCCTTGTCTATTTCACCTTTTGGAAGTCGCGAGTTTTAGTGAAAAAGTTTTGCTTTGTAGGGAACAACCCTATCGGCGCATGCACGGTGATGTCAAGAGATCTTCTTCGTCAAAGGCCGTTTTCTGGAAGTCCTTCACCCTCGAGCGGATTGAGGCGGTTAGACTTTATCGGTCGAGATCCTGTCCGTCGTATGATGCCGACCGGTCATGAAGCTCTTCGGGCGTAGACAGAGGTCGTAAGGAAGGAAATGCGATGATGGGAAGGCTCGGAAGATCCTTCACCGTTGGGAGAAAACCCTAGTTTTGCTCCAGCGGAAAAAAACGAGACAGCGGTTTTCCACAAACAACTTCTTTGATGGCCTTCCTCCGGAGTTTACTACTGATGAGTGCTGGAGGATGAGGAAAAACAAGGTTTTGCGAGGGCTCTAGCGTGTCAGCGAGGTTTGGCCCTTGAACTTCTTAACCTTATGTTGAATCTGTATATAAGCATGCTTGCTGATCTTGAGTTTATGCAGGGACTAAGAGTGTTTAGCGAGCTTGCTTCGAGTTTCCGCAAATCAGGATTGCTAACTTCAAGACCACAGCGGGAGAGCTTTTCGGTTCCGACAAAGAGGTAAAGCAGAGCGCGAAGCAAGCTGAGCTTCATGCTCGAGCTCGTTAAAGGAAGGAAGAAGGATGGTCGCAGCTGAGGTGGCAGAGCGGAATCGTTGCTGCTGAGTTTCAATGTTTTAAAAAAGCTCAGGAGTTTGTTGGTGATTTCCGCGAGTGCGGGGTTGATCGTAAACCTTTACAAGTCTCGAGAACCGGATTTCTCTTCGATTCGAGATTGCTGAGATGAAGGATTTCATGGCGAGTGTGCTCATGCTGAGTCCTTGGTTCCTCGGTAGAAGAAAGAGTCCGGAGACTATGGGAACCTATCGAGGTTTCGAGGATCTGATGGAGGCGAGGCCGATGAAACGCCGAGGTGGTGGGAGCTCAAGGCGTGAATGAGAAGTGGACCAGCCTGCTAGTTCATTTGGGATTTCCATCGGTTTCTCAATGTTGACTTCCTTTTGTGAATCATATTTTTTGGCCGTGTGGCGTTTTAAGTAATTTATTCTGCGACCGTTGGAGGTTGCATTCTTATGTTTTAGGACTGGCCGTTGGTGGCTTTGAATCCTGCCGTTTTGCGGCTTTTATGAATATGAAAATTTGCGAGATTTAGTCTTTTGTTTTGATTTATACTTTCGTCAAGTGTAGAGGAAGGATCGAGTAGTCGCCATTATCCTAACTCTTTTGTCGCTTGGTCCGTATGCTACTTTTAGCGGCGTTTTAGGTGTAGCGATAAGAGACATGTTTTGGGATCATTATCACGATACTATGTGTGAGATGTCAAGATCCAGCAAGACTGGGTTTAGGGCAAGACCTAGGCTTACTCTCAGCTTTAAGGCTGTCGCGATGACTGATCGGCTTCGTTTTGCCTGTTAGTGATTTCTTCCTGATTCTTTTCGTTTAAAGTCATGACTAGTCGCCGGCTTATATGACTTGTGTTAAAGAATCGAGCTATCTTGGAGTTTATCAGGACCTAAACCAAAATTTTGGGTTTCTTGTATGGCAGCTATGATATCCTTGTCGGATGTAAGAGGACCTTGTAGGTCTGACTCGAGTTTGTATTGAGTGAAACGTTTCTTGTGTCGTCCGTCGGAATGTCGGTAGTGAGTTATTTTAAATTCGCTGGTGGACTGTCTTTTGCGGATGATCACGAGTTTTGTTATCTTTTTAAGAAGTTGCGGCGTCTCCGTTTCTTTTGAAGATATGATTTTCGTTTTCGAGGCGTTGATCGTTTAAGTGAGCATAAAAGATAGAAAGAATTTTATTAAAATTTGAAAAGTTTGAGTACATGTGCGGATTTTTGCGGCGTTTTGTGGGAGTATAGAATTATCGCGCAGTCCCCTTTTGGTGAGGGATAGCTGAACTTCGCCGGGTTCGACGAGCTGCCTCGATACCTCTTCGAGGATCAAGCCATCTCGTAGTTCTGATAGTTGCATGACGTTTTACTCCCGTCGTCGCCGTTCGATCGTGCTGGTTGGATCGGTGGTTTGTCGAGGAAGTCGAGCTATCTGCTGGTGGACTCAGAGGCTTTGTCGCCGTCTTGAATCGTTGCCTGTTGGATGATTCTGGATCATCTTTCTTGAGTCCTCGGGAATGTTGTGTGATTCCTTTGCTTTCGTTTGGGTTGGCAGAGGCGTTCGATCTTTTAAAGTTTGAACTTCGGCTAGGTAACGAGTCTCGATTGTTTCGGCTACGGATGGCTCGGTTCGGTCAGTCGGAAACTTGATACCGAGGTGATATGTGGATGGTACTGCCTTCATGGAGTTGATCAAGGGTTCCCATGATGGCGTTGTAGATGGCGGGTTGTCGACTACTGCAAACTTCGGCGATCTTTGTAACTTCCTTTGCCATGACCGGAGTTTAATTCTCGAGGGTCATGGTAGTGGCCTGAAAACCCGTCAAAGGTTTTGGCTCGGGGACGACTTCCCAAGTGGGATCTTCATCCTGTAGAGGTGTCGCGGAAAGATGGCGTTGACCGTGCTTCCTGTATCGATGAGAATCGGCCGACTTGAGATCCTGGATTACCAGGTCGATTACCAAGGATCGCAGTGAGGTTTGTCGATTCCGGCGGTCTCGTTTCTCAGCGATCGTGTGGTTAGGAACATCGCTGTCAGGGAACCAGTTGGAACTTGTCTCGGCTTTTAGCCCGTAGGCTTTATCGGCGAAGAGAGTCTTGGTAGAACTGTGATCCTCCGATGATCATGTTTACCCTCTGGCGACTGCTGTTGTTCCTTAGTCGTCCTGTCTTCTTCGCGTTTTCCCGATTGATTTTGGTTAGCGGTCCTCGGAGACAGTTTTGTTGGTCTTTAGGCGGTCGAGTCAGGAGCAAGTCCTTTATACTCTTGACCTTTGATAGTTAGCGGTGAGGAGCTTTCGCGGCGAGCGCCGAGAACCTTGCAGTTAGCGATGGAGTGACCTCTGGTTTGTGGAACTTCGCGGTAGGAATTATCCTTGTACTGGTTCCTGGTCAGGGTGTTTCGGAGGTTCTGCCTTGCTCGAGTTGATGGCGTAGTTATGCTTTCGCCTTGGGCGTCTTCCCGTGATGGGCGTTTTGTCGTTCGAGAGTTTTCTTCTTTTGAGGGCGTTTTCTGTGGTCCGTGCTTCTGCGATAGAAGCTTCATCTCTTCTTCCATGATGATGAAGTCCGTTGCCTTGTGGAAGTATCCTGGATTGTCGCGGCTTTTCAGTAGTATCCACTTTGAACTTGACTTGTACCGAGTTTTCCTCGAGTCGATTGCGACATTGGCTGATGCCGTTACTCCATCACCAGTTTGAACCATGAAGTCGGGTGATTCGTCCTCCTTCTGAGCTAGACTCCATAGATCCACGTCGGACGTTTCTCTGTCCATGAACATGGAGTATTGTTTGAAAGCGCCGAGGCCAGTTGGCGGAAGCTTCGATGGAGTTCCTTTTGAGCGGAGAACCACTTTCGGCGCAGCGCCTTTGAGGTGCTTTCGGCGAAGAAGACAATGACCAGCGTCTCGTTCGCTCGGGAGTTGCACCTGCCCATTGCGATCTGGAAAGACTGCAGGTGCGACTTAGGATCCGTCGTGCCGTCATAGACCGGGATTTTGATTTCCACTGGGTCTGAGATCGTGTTTCCGTGATCCGGTGGTGAAGCGGTGTTTTCCGTGCTTCCTCGAGAAGTCTATCGATCTCGGGAGGCGGAACTGGTCGCCTGATGGATTTCGCGATTTCACGCTTTCCGCCCGTACGGTCTTTTTTAGAGATTAGCGGAGATCATGGATCTCGCTATTGCTACCGGCGTTCCTCCGAGTTTGTCGGCGGCTGGTCGCGATAGATCGAGTTTGATCTTCCGCGAGTTCTTCCTGCTCCATCCAGTAGAGTTCTTCTTCCTCTTCTGTCATGGGCCTCTCGAAGGATACCGTCTGCGGCGGACTGGCCGAGTCCTCACAGGGTGGATGTCAGCGTCTTCATCGGAAGGATCGATTGGTGGCTGATATCTGATTCGATCGCTCGGCGTCGCTTTCCTTGTTTCCGTAGCGGAGTGGAAGGTTCTGCGAGGTCGTTTGCTGTCCTTCGGGCCGTTTCCTCGAGAGTGGGCTCTTCGGGCATCTTTTCGTGCCGGGGAGATCGAAGTCGAGTCTTCTGCCATGGCGTGCCTTGGTGGATCGAGCGGCAGTTGCTCCCTCGCAGTTAAGGTGTCGACCTGTTTTCGGCGGGTTATCAGCTTGTCTGTTGTTCGCCCGTGCACGGAGGTAAACAGTTCCTTCATCTGCTGGCCTCGGTGTTTGCATCAGCAGTGACTGCGGCGCATCTCAACTGGAGTCTTCTCAGCGTTGGCGTCGGCGGGTGTTCCGTCTAGCTGGTGATCTTTGGTGGCGTCGGTAGACATGATCGGCGTGTGCAGTTGCGAGATAGATAGATCCGTAACCCCTCCTTCTAAGCCAAACTGTAGGAACGAAATTCGCACCGTCAATTTCCGATAAAGATTTGTGGAGAAAACCGAGTTAACCCGATCTTCCTTGAAGGTCCGGATATCTGCTGGGCGCTGCGAAACAATCAATAGAGATAAAAGTTGCGAAATATAGAAATCGTAAAAGTTGAAGAGATCTTATTTCTGAATTCGTTTGGCGTGTACAACAAGAAAGAAATGCGGCTAAGGCTGTCGAGAGTCCGCTAGTCTGGTTAGCCTAAGTTATCCTGGTTGAGTCGCGGCTTCGCTAGTGAAAGCAGAAAGAATCTAAATCGCTCTAAGTGCTAAGTGCTCTGAAAGTTTGTGATCTGGTTTGCTTCTTGCTCAAAGCTCTCCTTATATACTCCTTAAGGCGGCTATCTTCGGGGCTGAATCGGCTTTTCCATTTTCGTCCATCTTCGTGTTTATCGGAAACTTGACATTTATCTTGAGAAAACTTGACATTTATCTTCTGGAAACTTGACATTTATCTCTTATGTGAGGATAAAGATAAACCGTCATAGTTATCCTTCTTTTGGAAAATCGTGGTGGGCGTTTGGCCCACGTTAGCGCCGTTTAAGCGTTTTCGGTTTTCGAAGAGCGATTTTGAAGGTTTGGTGTTTCGAAGGAACCCCAATTCCTTGTATAGTCGAGATATTGGTGTTCAGAATAACGTGATCGTACCAAACTTCCGTGATTGATCGAACAAGCTAAGATGGGATCGAACCGAGACGCGATAGGACCGAGACCAGGCGAGGGCCAGCGGACGACACCAGGCCGACCAGCGTGGCCAGGTGCGCCCGGTATGGGCGGGTGCCGCCGGCATCAGGCGACCAGCGTCAGCGTGCGCCCGGCGCCGGCGGCCAGTGGCGGGTGCGCCCGGCGAGCGGTAGCGTCAGCGTGCCGCCGGCGCGGGCGGCCGTCCGATGTGCGCGGCATGGAAGCGGCCAGCGTGGCAGTGCCGCCCAATCAGGCGAATGCCGTAAGCGCCAGGCGGCCAGCGTCCAGCGATGCCGCCAGCTAGGCGAGTGTAGCGGCGCCAGGCGACCCGCGTCCAGCGATGCCGCCGGCATGAGCGAACCATGTAATGAGTTCGCGGCATAGGCGGCGTCGCGTGGCAGATGCCCGCCCGGCATAAGGCCGGCCAGCGTGGCGGGTACCGCCAGCGCCAGGCGGCGATGTTGAATTGCGCCGGTATGGGCGAGGTACGCCCGGCGCCAGGCGGCTTCGGCGTGGATGCCGCCGTGCCAGGCCATCTTGCCGTCTGTGGGTTTCATTGTTCGATCTTTCCCCGTCAGTCGTTTGCGGAAATCTTTGAGATGGGAAGATCTTTGCCGTAGATTTGAGATAATCGTTTCTAAGCGAGATTCCTCGAGTATCGGGGATTTGAGATGGACTTGGATTTGTAGATTTTCGTCGTTAAGGATCGACAATGTGGCCGAGCTTTAGATGTGTTAAAGATGAATCTTTTAAACAATCGGGAAGGCTTTGTGGAAGAACCATTGTAGATCTCGGGCGATCGGACATGGGTTTTAAAGGACCAAGATGCTGCCATTGCGAGATCATGAGATGAATGCGGATGGGCGCCAGGACCCTTACGCTGGTGCGACGGGAGTGGGCGAACCTTCCGTGAGTTTTATCGGCGGCGACCCGTTTCTTGGCCTTGATAAATAAGCGGCTTTTCTTCGAGGATTTTTTGGGTGGCGATTTGGTCATTGACCGATTTTGCCCCAACATGTTTCGTTTCTAACAAACTACAATTCAAACAACATTACCAACCACACAGGAGAAACAAACCAGACACTACATTTTACAAAACACATCGAGAGGTTTACTTTATATCAGTTAACTTCAAATGTCAATGCTCAGCGGTGAACTACATTTGTCTAATCAATATTTATTGCAAAGCAACAACTTAAAAGCTATCTTATCAGTTTGCCTTCACCACTTTTTTAATTTTGTAATGGATGCTGCTATCGGTCAAAACATGAACAAGCGATTTTTAAAGCAATTAATCATCTATTGCTATCTGTTTCAAAGATAATCGATAAAGCAATTACCGACAAATCTCAAAGTAATCAGTTACAACTAGTTTCCTCAATCACTATCAGCGACAGACAATCTAAAACTAACCAAAGTTCAAGTTTCACTCAATCACAAACAACGTGGGACTATCACAAACTAATCACAAACATTCAGCGGACATCCACAAACATGCAGGGCGGAGGCCGGATTAAGGGTTACCTTTTCGGGACTGGGCGGAGATAGATCGGGAGACGGAGGAGTTGTCCGGGACTCGGAGGTGGAGTCCGCGGATAGGGAAGAAACGTCGGCTCTCGGAGCTGGAAATGAGCGGAAAGGAGGAGATGAAGCTATGGAGGAAGAGGGCGTGGGACTGGAGGAAGGCGGGCGTCGGGGACTTTGAGGCACAGAGGCGGGTCGGGGAGATGAAGCTATCGGAGGAGAGCAATAGCGGGAGAGGCGGAGAGGACATCGTCGAGGAGAGAGGCATGAGACAGATGGAGAGGGTCACTCGATTTCGCCGTCGAAGAGATAGGGGAGAGGATGAGAATGAATCGAATACGCTCTCCCAACCCTAATGGACACTTTCCCTCGCGTGCTGACATGTGCCGCTAGGTGGAGTAAAATATCTTAACACATCGTTTGCTCGGGTTTAATTTCTTTTCATTTAATTTTGGGTTTAATTGGGTAGGGCGCCGGTTTAGGCGCCCGATGTTGATGCTCTAATGGACACTTTCCCTCGCGTGCTGACACGTGCCGCTAAGGACGGAGTAAAAAATCTCTTAACTTCACGTTTGCTTTCGGGTTTAATTTCTTTTCATTTAATTTTCGTGTTTAATTGGGTAGGGCGGTTTAGGGCGCCCGATATTGATGCTCTAACTAATCTTCATTAAACAATACAAACCCATGATATATTGATGAATAATTAAGAGATTATAAAATAGATAAACAAGATTAACAAAATAAAATCCTTTTACACAAGAAGTGTTCACAAGAGTTTAAGTTTAAATCCAATAACAAACAGGGTTGACTCAATAAGTCTGTAACTACCAAGATAGATTGAGGTAAAAGATGTTTTCGTTTGTATCAACCTGTCCTTGTGGCTGGGTGGCTATAGCGAAATTTCAATTTCACTTTAATTCATAGCAACTTGTTGTGAGTCGATATAGTGGTCACTACAAACTTCGGCTTTCTTCCTAGAGACCAGCCGAAGTCATTACATCTTACTCGCTAGGAAACTTAGTCCATAAATACTGTCTGCCTCATTCTTCACCATTTTGACTCCAAAATACTCCAGTCACCTCAAATCCACCAAATAGGTTCTTCAACACCTGATATATACAAATGAACACACAAATGCAACATATATACCTAAATTCAACCTAAAATGACCTAATTAAAATAATATAAGATGATAGAAACCATGAAAATCATGAGATTTCATCCATGCCAAGATAACCCAGAAAACCATTAAGAGTGGCGTCATGCTTCTCTATATGTGGACCTTCTAGGTAGGTATGACTTAGGTTGACCAAACTGCACATGTTATTTCCGACTTCACCCATGAAATCGAAGATAGGGGAAAATTGTTGGCGATATTTAATCTAGGAAGCCATAAAAGAAACACTTCGTGACAAACTGCACATTTTCTTCGCTCCAGCTCTCCTTATATAGCTGCTCTGGATTGGTGGCCCATTTAATCCTTTACCTTGGGGCTCAAATTTATCCCTTTTGGGAATATTCCATTTATCGTCGATCTTCGTAGATATCCTCGAGTCTTCCCTTTTATATTTTGAAACTTAGCATTTATCATATTAGCGAGTTAGGACAAACCGTCATAACTCATGGGCTTAAATCCCTTCGAGATCGTGGGTGAGCCCCTAGACAAGTTTGGATCCTTGCGGGCGTTCTTAGGTCTTTGGCGTTTATCACGATCTCGGTTTTGGTCGTAAGGCTTGAGAATAACCTTGATCGAGGCGAAATAGAGAGGTATATGGTCCCAAGTGTCGGATGGCATGGCTATCACGGAGGATCGGGGAGTTAAGTCTGGGCAGGCGGGACTGGAGTCGCGCTTCGCCATAGGCGAGCAAACCGTCACACTAGTTAGCTTCGCCCATGGGCGGCGGACTGTCGTGATAGTCGCGCTTCGCCCGATGAAGCGGCGGCCACTATGCTGGTGCGCTTCGCCCATGGGCGAGCAGACCCGTGCTAGTCACTCGCCCATGGGGAAGCGGACCTTAATGCTGGTCGGCGCTTGCCCATGGAAGCGGACGTCGATGCTGGTCACGCTCACCCAGCGGCCCGGACCTTTTACTGGTCGCGCTCGCCCGTGGGCGAGCAGACTGTCGTGCTGGTCACGCTCTCCCATGGGCTAGCGGACCTTGTGCTGGTCGCGCTTGCTTATGGGCGGACCGTTATTAACTTATCGTGCTTTCGCCCATGGGCGGCGGACCGTTATGCTGGTCGCTCGCCCATGGTGGCGGACCTGTCGGGATAGTCCGCTGCTTGATCCATCTCTTTTTGTACCGATCTTTCCGGGGACCGCTTATACCCGGTCTCTTCCGATCTTACTTTTGAGGAGTGTTTTGTGAAGAACCCATAAACAAAATAATCTTAGCCATTGATTTCGAGATAACCGTTTTACCAACAGTGACCTACCGGTGCGGGTCATCGCCCGTGGGTGAGGTGACCTCGGCAGCGTCGTCCTGCGCCCGTGGGCAGTGGTTTAAGGATAGTGCTATGTTTCTTCGTAAAATCTCAGCGGAAGATCGGGATCGAGGCGGCAGCCACTTTGATCTAGACTCAAAGGAGAACAAAGTGAGCTTGCCCTAGGGCAGGTGACCATTATAGAGCGCGAGGTGACCTCGGTAGGCGGTCCTCGCCACGTGGCGAGTGGCGAATAGTCTAGGGTGAGCTGGGAAGACTGAGATAAGCCCTATGGTGAGTTGACCTGGTAGAACAAGCTCCGACCTCCTTTCGTTTTCGTTAGTTTCGAGAGTTGTTTGTCGGAGATTGGATATTCTATTTGAGAACTTATCGTATAACCTCTTTTCGATTATCACGAGACTTTTGTTGAGAAATACTTTCAGGGACTTCAAGCATTGATTCTGCGTGACCCCAGCTCGTTAGAACTTTATGCTTGCGGTAAGACATGTTAGGTAAATTAGAATTAATGGTTGAAGCGGCCGTTGAAAGTGGTAAGATTGGGGCTGCGCCTTCGAAGGCTGCCCTCATACCTTGTCGAAGGGATCAAGCCTTTAGTAGTTAGTTTTGGAGTTTATGACCCTTGTGATCTGTTTTCCAGCAAGACTTATATGGTCTGGTTATGTGTGCGTCTGAGACTTTCGAGCATGTTGCTGTCGATGGTATTTTGTTTTGTTCTGGCGTTGTGAGGCCATGATGTATCTTCGGTACTGGCGTTGGCGGCTTGAATCCCTGCCCTTTTAGGGCTTTTAAAATATTTTGCTCAAATTTATAAAATCGTGGTTTTATAAATTGAGAGAATTCCGTTTTGAAGTTAGAGGGACAGGGTGTGAGTTGTCGTCTCATTCCTGTCTCTCAGATGATCCACCATACCTATCGTTATGTAAGATGAAAATTCCGAAGTCTTTTGGTTTGCGAGAGACTCATAAGCGATACAAATATAAATGAAGAGACAAATTTTGGGATCTCGTTATGGGGTGTTGATACTATGCCTTTGAGATGTCAAGATCCAGCATGTCTGGGTTTAGGGCAAGACCTAGGTTTACTCTCGGACTAAGGTTTTGCGATGACAAATTGGCTTCGTTTTGCCTGTTTGCGATTTTAACCTGATTCATACCGATTTAAAGTCTGCGAATTGTTATCGGCTTATATGATTTGTCTTGTACGAATCGAGCTACTTCAAACCGTTTGGAGGTGCTAACCAAAATTTCAGATTTCTTGTATAGCAGCTATGTTATCCTTGTCGGATGTAAGAGCCTATCCTTTGAGAACTAATGTGCATTTAGGGCGTTAGAGTTCATTTGTTGTGCTCAGCAACAACGAAATGATACCATTTTAGAGGCATGTTACCGTTTAGAGTGTTTGTATGTTTTGAGTTCCTGAGATGAGCATTTCGTCTGGAATGTTTTGAGGAAAAGAATGTCCTTCGTTAGGACATCTCGCCAGTGCGAAGGTTGAGTTTTCCTTGTGCGCATTTCATGGTTGAAATGTTAGCAGGCTTGGAGATGTTTTGCGAATGTTTGCAGCAAGAAACTGTTGTTTCAGTTTGGGCCTTAAATTTTTTTTTGATTTTGATCGAGGAATTAGGACTGAGAATTCGCGTAAATTTGAGGGGGCGTCGACCTTCACTGTGCTGTCGTGAAGTGTTAGCATTCCTAGATTTGTTTTGTATATTTTAAGGATGACTTCATTATAACTCTTGGAGCTTTGTCACGAGTGTTTCTTTTTTATGCGTGTTCACGGGGAGTATAGAACTTAGTCGATTGATGATAAGTTTAAATCTTCCGTTAACCATATGGTTGTTAGGACTGAGTTTTTTATGAAGAATTGTCGTATGATTTCCGATTCTGGATTATCTGAAAACTGCTTGCGTAATAGTCACTAGCGTTCTATCACAAATGCGTGGATTGTCGTTTTAGCCGTTAAGCGATTGGAGCAGCGGTCCTCAATTATTTGGGCGTGGCATGAAGGTTGTGTTCAGCCCGTATGGCCAAGGAAGTTGTTGGTAAAGGATTAGACCATGACCCTTCGTGTTAACATTAAGTTCATGTTAGTTCTGGTTGTCTTTTAAGGGGATGGCGAATTAAGGTTGGGCTTTATGGAAAGGCATAGTTGGCGAGGGCGAATAGCATTCGTCGATATTGACAGGCCAAGCATAGCGGAGTTTTTAGATTCGGATGATGGCTGTTAAAACAATTTTCCACTTTAGGTTTCAGTTATCACGATGAATGGTTCATTATAAATTTCCTTTGTTGCATGAAAATTTCTTAGGATGTGTGGCGATCGTTTCTCGGTTTTTCGAGAGATTAGATCGGTTTGCATGTTCTGCCTGGACAGTCAAGGAACAATAGAACAATACTGGAAAAGTTTCCTAAGTCTTAGCTTGCTAGACTATCCACCTAGGCTCTAGGTTCCCTAAATTTTGGCAGTTTTCAAGGCGTTTTCATTCCTTTCTCGAAACCTGATAAAACTTTCTGAGTCGGACATACTTTAATCTCATCGATTATTCAGGATTGCCTCTTCTTCCTTCTTCATCTCCACTTATCTTCTGACGAGTTATTAATTTATCGAGAGTTTGTTAGGCATTTGGAATGGCCACTTTCTATTCAATGTCAAGGACTTGAATAGCATGATACTGAATTTTATCTGAATTGGTTTTCTACGAAATTCTGGCGACAATATCGGAATGAGGAAGAGACATCAATGTCAAGTTCATGTCCTCGTTTCTTTGTACTTCGGTTTCGAAGGAATTTCGAAATCGAACAAATGGAGGAGAAGCAAGCCAGAGGCTTAGGAAAGAGGAAGCAATGGACAAGATGTCATTTGGGTTTAGTTAGTCAAGCTATGAGCAAACTATTCATGTCCCAGACCCTATTGTTTCATTATGATCTTGTTTAAATTTTGAGCGATGTTTGAAAAAATATTGCCGGATTTAATCTTCACGGAAGTTGTTTCTTAAAGCGTTGTCGAGCTTTTATTTTACGAGAGTTTTCTGCAGACTGTTGTAGAGTTAATTTCACGGAAGCTGTTTAGTAAAATGTTGTCAAGTTTAATTGTACAAAAGCTGTCTCGTGAAATACTGTAGAGTATTATTTCTGAAAGGTGTTCCGTAAAATGTTATCAATTTTAATATCAGAAACTCTGCGCTGCGGTGAGCTGTAATTATTGTGACTAAACTTCATCAGAATTTTCTCGTTTCCATAGGATTGATCTGAAGGAGTTTTGAGTAGTTTCTCGAAGTAAGCAGTGGAAAAATCGAGTTAAAGGCGTAAAATTCTAGGTTTGGAAGGCGTCTTAGCAGTGAGGGATCGACCTCTCGTTTTGGCTTTGTTTAGTCTTCTTTAACGCGTCTTAGGTTTCGGCGATTTTATACAATTGAACTCTGTTTTCAAAACTGGCGAGGGCCGAGCTCGCTGTATGGTAAGCTGGTGGGACAGTGAGACTTTGTGCTTCCTTAGGATGGTTGGACGATTGGGAATTATTGGTAAGCACTTTTTTCGTCGTTGTTTGTTTTCCGAAAACTGTCGAAAGAATACGGCAGTGGGGAATTGATGACCGATTTGTCGTCTTCTTTTCACGTAATATACGGTTTCCCATGGTTTGAAGAAAAATTTTATTTTTCTGAAAAGTTCTCATAAGCGTTTTTTGGTATAACAATTTCGTTGAGGTTTCTTTACCTCGATAAGTAGACAAATTTTTGGGGTTTGACAGATTTTATCATTGCCTTTCTGTTTAGATAAAGAAATTGAGCTCGTTTCCGTGCTCTTCCTGTGGCGGAAAGCCGCGACTAGATTTTCGTTTTCGAACTCGCGGCGTTTAGCATAGCGTTAGCGAAGGAGCAGTCACTGCTGAAATTGTTTTACCAGCGTTGATCGACCTGCGACTTAGTCTTTATATTTCAAACATCGCTTTGATCAAGTTTTCGCGGCCGTGAGGTAAAAGGTAATCTGTCCCCTCTCCTTCTAGTGCCAAATTATGGGAACCGAAATTCACACGTCGATTTTAATGAATAATAATGAAGGAAAGCAATGAAAACCCTACTTTCCTTGAGGTCCGGATTTTCTCGCGAGCCGGCGACAAGTGACCAAATAAATCACGGAAAAGGGTTTGTTAAGAGTTGGGACTGGACCTGAAGAAAGGCTGCCTCGTACCCTTCGAGGATCAAGTCGGACATAGTTCAGTTAGAATGATGGAACAAGAGATCGAACCGCCTGGGAGTTAAATTAAATCTGGCGTGGGTCATAGAAATAGGCATGTCGAGAATAATGCCTAGGGTTTCTAAGTGCCGAGCTCTAGAGTAGAAGAATTGTCCGATCCTTCGAGAGGAACAGAGATCTCTGAACAAGATAAAATAGAACAAGATCGGACCAGACGTTCTAGGTCCTGCCTTGCAAGTCTAACCTAAATTCTAAGTTCTCTATGCTAATGGGAGTTCTCTAGGTCTCAAATCTCGGATCACTTTTTCTTCTGCTCCAGCTCTCCTTGTATAGCTGCTCTAGGTCGGTGGCCTATTTAATCCTTTGCCTTTGGGCCCAAATTTATCCCTTTTGGGAATATTCAATTTATCGTCAATCTTTGTAGTTGATATACCATGGATTTTACCTGTTTTTACCCATGGTATATGAGTATTTTATTACTATTATCTATGTTTTGGAGTATTAGGTATGTTTTCAGGCTCAAAGAAGAGTTCACCGAGATCAGACCAAGGTCGACATCCGAGCTACACATCGATCGATGCACATTCCTTGCTATCGATCGACACACATACCGAAGGACTGATACAGCGAGATCATAATCGATCGATGTACATCTAGTACTATCGATCGATATTGAGCGAGAGAAGACAAGTTGGACTTGGCGAACTTGAAGCCGACATCATATTTTACAAGATTGCCCTGACGAATTTTTAACCTAATGAACTCATATTTATATGTGCCTAAGTGTTTTGGAACCATAAGTATATATAAGTTTTACATAAGTTTTACCTAGAGAGTTTCTTTTTTACTTCCATCTTTTCTACTCATTTCTTTTACCATTGTTTCATTACTTTGCAAGTTCTCTATAAAATTACTATTCAGTTATTTACTTTTTCTTCTTAACAAAGGTTATAGGATTAGATCTAGAGGAGAGATCCAAAGAGATTTGTGATTGGAACTTAAGTGTTCACTACTCTAATAGATCTATGAACTCCTATTATTACCTTGTTACTATGAATTATAGCCATGTCTGAGTAGAATCATTTGTTAGATTTAGGGTTTAAATAGGATATGAGGGATTAGCCCCAGCCTATATCTGCTATAGTTGTGATATTTATTGTTAGGATTGTTCACTAATGCTTTTATAGATTAGCTACCTAGAACATGAACTTGGATTGCATTATTCATTCAATACAATTCATGATAACATCCTAAACATGCTATGACCCTCTTGAGACAAAGCTGATCTAAGATCATGGTGAGCACTATATTAACTCATAAGTTACGCTTAGAGCGTGTCGATCGATACTCCTATAGAATGTCGATCGGTAATAGGGTGTATCGGTCGATATTCCTATCGAATAATCGATCGATACTGTCGAATATAGCTGACCACAAACACCATTTAGCATCTAAGTAATAGATGGTCTAAATATCGCGAGCTGATGGATTCATTTAATATTGTTGAGCTCGACATATCATGCAAGCAACTTGTTAGCATTTATAGTACTTATAATCCGATTTCCTAAATACCTACCCTGAATCTAACTACCTTTCTTTACTGTCTTAAACCAAAACCTTTCAACTGAGTAATCTTACCATTACTCAAAACCTGCATTACTTTTAACTATTTTCAACCCTAGCATAGTCACTAAGATTGCATCTTATTTGTACCTAGCTCTCTGTGGATTCGATCCTAAGTACTACAACGGAACCTCTTATTTGAGAGAGTAGAGTCCTCCTTAGGGTAATTTGAGTGATATCAAATTTGGCCGTTGCGGGAGCTTTGATACAATTAGATTTAATCGATTAAGTCTAAGTTATTTTTACTTTAAATTGTTTTCGACACAAATGTTTTCTTGTCTTTTCAGGTACATGTCCAGCGGTACGAAGTAACAAGGCATCTCACTTTGTTCTCATAAGACCCTGCTAGCTTGGAGCGTTCAAACGCCAGGAAATCCGTTCCGCATCGATCGACATCAACAACATGCATTCGGCCCGATACCGGCGCACCTGTCGTAGAGACACCGTCTTCGTCGAGCGATACTCGCACCTTCTGGTGGACCGACGGTACTTCACTGTCGGCCGACCGTTCATCCGACATCAATCGATACCCCTAACCTTATATCAATCGATCACGGTTCCTTGAGTCATGGTTAGCGATTATTCTCACCGAGATGAGAATGGAGACTTGCGTGACCAAGAAGGTCACCTTCGTAATGAAGCGAGGTCAGAGCTCAATGCTCGAGAATGAAGTAATCCCGGGCGAGCTGCACCTCGAGGGCTATTCAACCTGTAGGAGGCTACTCGAACACTAGCTGACTACAACCGTCCGATCAGTTCTACACCAACAGATCAGCCATTCGTCCCCTGCTATTGAGGATTTGAGCTCAAGCCGCTGATATTACACCCTTGTGGGACAGACACCTACTGTGGGCTGTCAATGAGCATCCATGGACCATCTGGAGAGGTTCGAGGATCTCATATATGCTATCAAAGCCAATGGAGTCCCGTGGACTACCTTCTCTGTAAGCTCTTCAAGCACTCTTTATGCGGAGAAGCTTTCAGATGGCTTAAGCAGCTACCACCAGGATCTCTTACATCATGGGCGACATCAAAAACGTATTTTTTTCGTGCTTCTTTGATCATGCGCGCGCTGAAGACTTAAGAAGGAAAATTGCCACATTCAACCAGGAGCCTGGAGAGTCATTGAAGGATACATGGATCAGATTCAAGTCTTACCAGCGAGATTGTCCACACCATGGATTCAACAAGGTGCAACTGCTCTGCACTTTCTTGGAGGCATCGCTGAAATATCAGATGGCTCTGGATACTGCAAGTGAAGGCAACTTCACCACAAGGAATCCTGAAGATGCTGTGAAGTTAATAGACAACTTAGCATCCAGCAACAGCACGAAGAACATTGAAAAAGCAAGATCTGCAGCGTTCCTTGGAAAGGAGCGGATAAATGAGGTACAGGCTACACTTGACAATGTTCGAAGCTGCTAAACAAGCAAATCTGCTCAGTGGAGGATGCGAAGCTGATGAAGATGACTACTTAGAAGCAGAAGTCAACTGGATCAATGGGTGGAATTCGAGATCAGAGCGAAACTTCGGGACAAAGAGGCAACTTCAGCGGCAGCAACTGAAACAACACATGAGTTATGGAAACTCATCTTACATGAAGCCACTGATATACCATGGATTTTACGTTTTACCCATGGTATATGAGTGTTTTACTACTATTATCTATGTTTTGGAGTATTATGTATGTTTTCAGGTTGAAGCATTTTGGAAAAAATGATGTTTTAGGTGCCTTTTGAAGCTTAAAGAAGAGTTCACCGAGATCAAGACCAGAGGTCGACGTCGAGTTACACATCGATCGATGCACACTGTCGGTCGATCGACACACGCCGAAGGGCGATACATCGAGACCATAATCGTCGATGTACACCTTGTACTATCGATCGATCACGAGGTGGCTGGAAGACAAGTTGGACCTGGCGAACTTGAAGCCCAAGATATCACATTTTACAAGAATGCCCTGACGAGTTTTTAACCTAATGAACTCATATATTTATATGCCTAAGTGTTTTGGCATTACAAACAAGCTTTACAATTCAATTTTATAAGTCTTTCTACAATGAGTTTTATTCAAGTTTCTTTTACTTCTATTTCTTTCAGTTCTTTATTTGTTAACAAAGGTTATAGAATTCTAGACTTAGAGGAGATCCAGATATATTTGTGATTGGAACCTAAGTGTTCACCCTCTAATAGATTATGAACTTCTATTATTACCTTGTTGCTATGAACTACTTAGCCATGTCTGAGTAGATTCACATGTTAGATTTAGGGTTTTAAATAGGATATGAGGATTAGCCCAGCCTATAATTGCTATAGTTGTGATATTTATTGTTAGGATTGTTCACTAATGCTTTTTCTAGCTTAGCTACCTAGAACATGAACTTGGATTGCATTGTTCATTACATGCAATACGACAACATCTAAACATGATATGACCCTCTTGAGATATCAAAGCTGATCTAAGATTATGGTGAGCATTGTATCAACTCGTGCATAAAGCTTGCTTAGAGCCGTATCGTCGATACTCTATAGAGTAATCGATCGACATAGCTAGAAGTGTATCGGTCGATATTCCTATCGAACTATCGGCGATACCAGCAATGATGTAATAGACACTTAACTATTTAGCATCTAAGTAATAGATGGTCTAAATAATCGAGCTGATGGATTCATTTAATAAGTGTTGAGCTCTGACATATCATGCAAGCAACTTGTTAGCCTTTATAGTATTTATAATCCTGAATTCACTGATACTTACCACGAATCTAACTACTTTTCTTTACTGTTTTCAAAACCAAATCCTTTCAACTGAGTAAACTCATCCTTACTCAGCAAACATGCACTTTACTTTAAACTATTTTCAACCTAGCATAGTCATTAAGATTGCATCTTATTTGTACACTAGCTCGATGGATTCGATCCTAAGTACTACAACTGAACCTCTAATTTGAGAGAGTAAAGTCACTCCTTAGGATAATTTGAGTGATATCAAATTTGGCGCCGTTGCCGGGAGCTTTGATACAATAGGATCTAATCGATTAGGTCTAGGTTATTTCTATTTTGTTTTAATTTGTTTTGACACAAAATTTTTTCTTGTCTTTTCAGGTACATGCCCAGCAGCACCGGAAGCAACAAGGAATCCCAACTTTGTTCTCGAGAAGACCACCTTTAGCTTGGAGCGTTCAATCCGCGAAATCCGTTCGCATCGATCGGCGCCATCAAGCGCAGCCGACCCGATCGCACACCGACCGAGAGACACGTCTTCGTCGCCGACACTCGCACCTTCGTCGACCGACACTACTTCACGTCGACCGACATCTTTCACATCGATCGATACCCTAACCGTATATTGATTGATACTACTCCGTGAGTCTTAGTTGCCTATTATTCTCACACGAGATGAGAATGGAGACTTACGTGACCAAGGTCACCTTCTAATGAAGCAGGTCAGAAACTCAGCCTTCGAATGAAAATCCCTGAGCAGAAACTGCACTGGAGCTGTTCAACTGTAGAAAGGCTGCTCGAACACTAGCTGACTACAACCGTCCAGATCAGTTCTACACCAACAGATCAGCCATTAAGCCCCTTTATTCAGAGGCGATTTCGAGCTCAAGCCGCAGTACTACACCCTTGTGGGACAGATACCTTACTATGGGCTCCAGTGGGCATCCCATGGACCATCTGGAGAGGTTCGAGGATCTCATATCTGCTATCAAAGCCAATGGAGTCCCTATGGACTACCTTCTCTGTAAGCTCTTCAAACACTCTTTATCTGGAGAAACTTTGCAGTAAGGCCGCTACCACCAGGATCTCTTACATCCTGGGCGACATCAAAAGCATTTTGCGTAGCTTCTTTGATGATGAAGACTTAAGGAGGAAAATTGTCACATTCAATCAGGGCCTGGAGAGTCATTCAGGATACTTGGATCAGATTCAAGTCTTACCAGCGAGACTGTCCACACCATGGATTCAACAAAGTGCAGCTGCTCTGCACTTTTGAGAGCATCGCACTGAAATATCAGATGGCTCAGAACCGCTGAGTGAAAGCAACTTCACCACAAGGAATTCTGAATATGCTGTGAAGCTAATAGACAACCTAGCATCCAACAACAGCACAAAGAACATTGTAAGAGCAAGATCTGCAGCGTTCCTTGGAAGGAACGGATAAATGAGTACAAGCTACACTTGACAATGTTGATGCTAAAAAAACAAATCTGCTCAGTGGGGATGCAGAAGGATGAAGAAGATGACTACCTGAGAAGCGGTGCTGGATGAGTGGAACCCGGTTCAGAGGTCTGGAAACCAAGGAAACGAAACTTCGCGGGACAGAGGAAACTTCAACAGCAGCCCCAACAACAACGGAGTTATGGAAACTCATCTTACATGAAGCCACCCACACCAACCCGAAGGAAAGCTAGAAGACATGCTCAGCAAAGTTCTTGAAAGCCAGCAGCGGTTAGAGGGAACTTCAATGGAAGATCGGCGTTGTCTACACCACTTTGAACACAAAGCGATGCTTTGAGTAACCATGTGAAGAAACTAGAGACTCAGTGATTCAGACAGGGAAGCTTAGAAGCGGAAGCTTTAGGAAAAGGCGGAGAAGAAACAACAGGCCACAACGTTAGTGCTATCATAGAGGATGATTTTTGGAGTGGTAAAGCAAGAGAAGCTGCAAGAGGAGACTTCAGATCGGAAGAATTAAGCGTGGAATCGATCGATGTCGGGGATCACCACATCGATCGATGCGCAAACACCAATCGTCGATGCAACAAAGCGAGCATCGTGGATGGATCTTGAAGGATCCACCAACGAGTGCAATACCGTGAAGATACTTACTCGCGGGGAGTTCGCAGCAAAGCACCCATGCCCAGCCCTTACCACATCGACCGGCGGGGCCGGTATCGATCGACCGATTGATAAAGAAATCGATCGACACACTCGGATGCTTTGTCGATCGATTGGATATCCTGCGCCGAGTGCAACTTCCCAGATAGATGTTGCGACTTAATGCCTCGGGGGGCAATCTAAGCCTTCCAGAAACCCACCAACCACCATAATGAAGAAACCCGCGGATATTATTGATCCAATGGAGATAGAAAAGGAAAAAGATGGAAGAGTTCTCGAGAAAAGGAAAGAGAAGGTTCCAAACACCTTAAAGAGGAGTTAATGAGAAAGAGTTGGCAAGTTTCAGAAAGAGTTCTAAGGATACCTGAGAGAAACCCTTTGAAGAAGTCTACTTTTCACACAGATTGTGGATGTTTTTTTGAGAAACCAAGGAGGCGAAAGAGACATTAAGAGGATGTTCAACCAATTGAGAAAGTATGAAGAAGAGGATCAAACTAGAAGGGTGATCGAGGAAAGTTTGTTGTTCCTTGTTCAGTCCATGGAATCAACTTCCCACGTGCCCTATGTGACACAGGATCTGGTTAGCATCTTACCCAGGGTGATAGCAGACCATCTAGAGTCTGAAGATAGAGCTACTGAAGAATCGTTCTTCTTTGTGGATTGTTCTCAGCGAACTCTGGAGGAATTGTGAAAACCTTGAGGTCACCATAGGAGAAGCCACAATTCTAGTAGACTTCCATGTCTTGGGCGTCAAGATAACCCTACTTCTTTGCTAGTTGGAAGAGCCTTCATAGCAGCAGTTGGAGATGCTGCAACCTTGGACAACAAAGCGTGCCTAACCTGATCAACCCTACGATCTACTATGATCGAGCACGGGTCATCAAGGTCCACTAAGAAGATCCAAGGCGGCTCAGACCTTGTAGCTGTTTGCTATTGTGGAGATGAATCGACTAACAAGCGAATCTGAGATAGAGACCGCAAAATCGATCGATAGAAACACTGTCTCATCGATCATCTCTGGTGAACCGACATCGATCGACAGCCACATGGTCATCGATCGATTCACTATTCATCAGATCGAGGAGGAGTTTCCAGAAGGTGATTTCGAAGTAAACACGTGGGAGAATGACTACTACATCCCACCATATGCTGCAAATACTACTCATATTGAGGGAGTATACTGATGATTGAGGAGGAGAGCTATAGAATATCAAAACCGAGAAGATGAAGATCGACTTCTCCACAACAACCTTAGAATCGCGACATCGATCGGCAGGGGCCTTCTCCCCATCGATCGATATTACTTGCCTCGCATCATTTGACAACACAGTCAACAACAAGCGAGACAGAGACTACTCAATCGGGAGCTGGGCAAGTGACTACCAGTACGAAAGCTTCGCGGTTGAGACCGCCACACAACACACATCACCCAACCCGAAGAAGTCTCATCCATCGACCGGCCGCGAACAATCGACCGATAGGCCTGAACAACCTTCGACCGATTCAGAACAGTACCATCGACCGATACATACACAACCATCCCAGGTAACAAATTCAAATGTACTTAATTTCGGTAATCTAATCCCGGATGAGTTTGGTATTTTCAGGGATTCACAAGGCTTTGTGTTGGGGTCAAAATCGGTCAACGACGAAATTGTCACCCGAAAGTCCTCGAAAACTAAAAAGTGTGATCAAAACCAAGACCGCGGGTTGTCACTTTCGATGAACTCAGGCATGAGCGGACCGTGAGCGAGGGATCGAGGCAAAAGCAACAACCGGAGCAGCGGACGCGCGGACGGACACGGCACGGACTGCGGGGCAGCCTGGTGCGGCGGGCCGCCCGCGGCACAAGCGGCTTATACGCCGCTGCGCTTGGCGCCCGGTGGCAGGCATGCCACCGCTGGCGGCGGGTTGCTTACGCTGTGCCTGGCTGGCGGCAGAAGCACAGTGCAGCGGCAGGCGCTCGCGCTGCGCCTGGCGGCGGCCGGAGGCTTACGCCGTGCCAAAGCGGCGGCAAATACGCTTCGCCTGGCGCGGCAACAGGCATACGCCGGCGCTGGCACGGCGGCTAAGCGCCCGGCGGCAGGGCGCCGCCGTTATGCAAGCGGCGGCAAAGCTCCTCCTCTCCATCTGGCGCGGCAGCGAGCCTGTCGTCTCCGTCTGGCGCCCGGCAGCAAGGGTCCTGGCCCATCTGTGCAATCGTCTCTCTTGATCTCGGAACGGCAGCATCTTGGTCCCTAAACCCATGTCGGATTCTCCGAGAACTACAATGATTCTTCCGTAAAGCCTTCGATTGTTTAAAAGTTCATATTTTAAAGTCTAAGTTGAAGCCTCATTACTCAAACCCTTGAAGACGGAAAGTCTAGGAATCCAAGTCCATCTCGATCCCGATACTCGAGGAATCTCGGAAGATCTTAAAAGGTTCGAACGACGAATGGATCTCAATTCATTGTATAAAATAATCCACGGTTATTCTAAACACCAAACATCTCACTATCACGAGGAATTGGGGTTCCCGAATGCGAAACCTCAAAGACTATTCTTTGAAAAACCGTAAAAGCGTCTAAGTAGCCCGACATGACCAAAGCGGCCCACTACGATTTTCGAAAGGAAGGATAACTATGGCGGTTTATCCTTATCCTCACATAAGAGATAAATGTCAAGTTCCAGAAGATAAATGTCAAGTTTTCGAAGATAAATGTCAAGTTTCCGATAAGCGAGGGAAGATGGGCGAAAATGGAAAAAGCCCGATTCAGCCCGAGGAGGATAGACCATCTTAAAGAGGTATATAAGGAGGCTTTGGGCGAGGCAAATCATCACAAAACTTCGAGCACTTAGCACTTAGAGCAATTTAGCATTCTTTTCTGTTTTCTTGAGCTGCGACTCAACTAGGATAGATTTAGGCGGACTAGCGGACTTCGACAGCTCTTGTAGCCGATTTCTTTGCTTGTTGTTCCGCTCAAGCGAGAATTCAGAAATAGGATCTCTTTCGCTCTATTCTTGATTTTTTATTTTACAACTTTAATCTCCATTGATTATATGCGTGTGGCCAGCAGATATCGGGACTTTCAAGGAAGATCGGGTTAACTTCGGTTTTCCTCCACAAATCGTTTATCGAAATTGAAGGTGTGAATTTGGTTCCCGATTTGGCTAGAAGGAGGGTTACGGATCTATCATCTACGCAACTGCACGCGCTCGATCATGTCTACTGGCGTCACCAAAGACCAGCCAGCGCTAGACGGAACACCCGTCGGCAGCGTTGAAGACTCCAAGCGGAGATCGTCCACAGTCCTTTGCTGATGCAAACACTGAAGCTCAGACGGATGAAGGCTGTTCACCTCCGCCCGAGCGAGCGGAAAAAAAGCGAGACAAGCTGATAATCTGGCTTCTAAAACAAAGAATTGACATCTTAACTGGGAGGAGCAAGTTGCGTGCGGATCCACCAAACGCGGTAGCGGCAGAAGACTTCGACCGGATCTCGGAGAGCGAGAAAAGATGCCGAAAGAGCCCACTCAGAAGCGGCTCCAAAAGGACAGCAAAGCGACCTCGTAGAACCTTCCACCCGGCTCACGGAAACAAAAGCGGCGTCGGCGCATCAATCTGGATATCACCAATCGGATCCTTCGATGAAGGCGTGACATCCACCTAGGATGACCGAAGCCAGTCTGCTTCGGCAAATGGTATATCGCCAGAGGCCCATGACAGAAGAGGAGGAAGAACTCTACTGGATTGAGCAGGAAGAACTTCGCGGAGGATCAAACTTCGGATCCGCTACCAGCACCGACAAAATCGAGAGCGCCGGTAGCAACAGCGAGATCCATGATCTCGCGAATCTCTCAAAAGACCGTGGCGAAGTTAAAGCGGTGAAATCGCCAAATCCACCAGGCAACCAGTTCCGCCCGAGATCGATAGACTTCTCGGACCGCAGGCGCCGTTCACCGCTCCGGATCGCGGAAACACATATCGGACCAGGGAAAATCAAAATCCTGGTATGGCGGTAGGGCGGATCCTAAGTCGCACCTACAGTCCTTCCGGATCGCAATAGGTAGGTGCAAACTCCGGAATGACGAGGCGCGGGTCATTGTCTCTCTTCTTGAGCACCTCAAAGGCGCTGCGCTTGAATGGTTCTCGGCTCAAAAGAAACTCCATCCGGAAGCTTCCGCCAACTGGCCTCGGCGTTTCTCAAACAATACTCCATTTTCATGGACAGAGAAACGTCCGGCGTGGACCTATGGAGCCTTTGCCATGACTGGGAGTTTAATTCTCGAGGTCATGGTAGTGGCCGAAACCCGTCAAAGGTTTTGGCTCAGGGACGACTTCCCAAGTGGGATCTTCATCCTGTAGAGGTTGTGCGGAAGATGGCGTTGACCGTGCTTCTGTATCGATGAGAATCGCGGCCGACCGAGATCTTGGATTACCAGGTCGATTACCAAAGGATGCGAGTGAGGTTTGTCGATTCCGGCGATCTCACGTTCCTCAGCGTCGTGTGGTTAGGAACATCGCTGTCTGGGGAACCAGTTGGAACTTGTCACCGGCTTTTAGCCCGTGAAGCTTTATCGACGAGACAGTCTTGGTAGAACTGTGATCCTCCGATGATCATGTTTACCCTCTGGCTACTGTTGTTCCCTTGGTCGATCTGTCTTCTTCAGCGTTTTCCCGATTGATTTTGATTAGCGGTCCTCGGAGACAGTTTTGTTTTGTTTTTTAGGCGGTCGGAGTCAGGAGCAAGTCCTTTATACTCTTGACCTTTGATAGTTCGCGGTGAGGAGCTTTCGCGGCGAGTCGAGCGCCGAGAACCTTGCAGTTAGCGATGGAGTGACCTCTGGTTTCGTGGAACTTCGCGGTGGAGGAATTATCCTTGTATTGGTTCCTGGTCGGGGTTTCGGGAGGTTCTGCCTTGCTCGAGTTGATGGCGTAGTTATGCTGCGCCTTGGCGTCTTCCTTCGTGATGGGCGTTTTGTCGTTCACGAAATTTTCTTTTCGAGGACGTTTCTGTGGTCCGTGCTTCTGCGATGAAGCTTCATCTCTTCTTCCATGATGATGAAGTCCGTTGCCTTGTGGAAGTATCCTGGATGGTCCGGGCTTTTCTAGTAGTATCTACTTCGGAACTTTGTACCGGAGAGTTTTCCGAGCGTCGATTGCGAAATATGCTGATGCTGTTACTCTGGCCATCACCAGCTTGTCGCTGATGCAATTACTCTGGCCATCACCAGCAGGCGAAATTGTCGCTGATGCCTGTTACTCTGGCCATCACCAGCGAACCTTCATGAAGTCGCGGAGTGACTCATCCTCCTTCTGAGCTAGACTCCATAGATCCCGTGGGCGTTTCTCTGTCCATGAACATGGAGTATTGTTTGAAAGCGCCGAGGCCAGTTGGCGGAAGCTTCCGATGGAGTTCCTTTTGAGCCGGAGAACCACTTTCGGCGCAGCGCCGCCAGAGGTGCTCGGCGAAGACAATGACCAGCGTCTCGTTCGCTCGGGGAGTTGCACCTGCCCATTGCGATCTGGAAAGACTGCAGGTCGCGACTTAGGATCCGTCGTACCGTCATAGGCCGGATTTTAATTTTCCACAGGTCTGAGATGCGTGTTTCCGTGATCCGGGTGGTGAGCGGTGTTTTCCGTGCTTCCTCGAGAAGTCTATCGATCTCGGGGCAGAACTGGTCGCTGATGGATTTGCGATTTCACGCTTTCCGCCGGCCCGCGGTCTTTTTTAGAGATTAGCGAGATCATGGATCTCGCTATTGCTACCGGCGTTCCTCGAGTTTGTCGGCTGGTGGCGATAGATCGAGTTTGATCTTCCGCGAGTTCTTCCTGCTCCATCAGTAGAGTTCTTCTTCCTCTTCTGTCATGGGCCTATCGAAGGATACCGTCACGCGGCGGACTGGCCGAGGTCCTCGGGGTGGATGTCAGCGTCTTCATCGGAAGGATCCGATTGGTCGCTGATATCTAGATCGATCTTTCGAAGTCGCTTTCCTTGTTTCCGTGGCGGGGGGTGGAAGGTTTTGGTCGTTTGCTGTCCTTTGGGCCGTTTCCTCGAGTGGGCTCTTCGGGGATCTTTCTCGTACTGGGAGATCGAGTCGAGTCTTACGCGGCGTGCCTTGGTGGATCAGCGTGGCAGTTGCTCCTCACAGTTAAGGTGTCGACCTGTTTTCGCGGCGAGGTTATCAGCTTGTCTGTTGTTCGCCGCGTGCAGGCGAGGAGGTAAACAGTTCCTTCATCTGCCTGGCCTCAGTGTTTGCATCAGCGGTGACTGCGACATCTCCAGCTGGAGTCTTCTCAGCGTTGGCGTCGATGGGTGTTCCGTCTAGCTGGTTGATCTTTGGTGGCGTCGGTAGACATGATCGGCGTGTGCAGTTGCGAGATAGATAGATCTGTAACACCCTCCTTCAGCGTAAGCTGTAGGAACCGAAATTACGCACCGTCAATTTCGATAAACATTTGTGGAGGAAAACGAGTTAACCCGATCTTCCTTGAAGGTACGGATATCTGCTGGGCGCTACGAAACAATCAATGGAGATAAAAGTTGCGAAAATAGAAATCGTAAAAGTTGGCGAAAGAGATCTTATTTCTGAATTCTCGTTTGGCGTGTACAACAAGAAATCGGTAAAAGAGCTGTCGAGGAGTTAAGCTAGTCTGGTCGCCTAAGTCTATCTAGTTGAGTGCGGCTTCGCTAGTGAAAGCAGAAAAGAATGCTAAATCGCTCTAAGTGCTAAGTGCTCTGAAAGTTTGTGATCTGGTTTGCTTCTTGCTCAAAGCTCTCCTTATATACTCCCCTTAAGGCGGCCTATCTTCGCGGGCTGAATCGGGCTTTTCCATTTCGTCCATCTTCGTGTTTATCGGAAACTTGACATTTATCTTGGGAAAACTTGACATTTATCTTCTGGAAACTTGACATTTATCTTCTGAAACTTGACATTTATCTCTTATGTGAGGATAAAGATAAACCGTCATAGTTATCCTTCTTTTGGAAAATCGTAAGCGGGCGTTTTAGCCACGTTAGGGCGTTTAAGCGATTTCACGGTTTTGAAACGGTTTTGAAGGTTTGGTGTTTCGAAGGAACCCAATTCCTTGTATAGTCGAGATATTGGTGTTCAGAATAACCGTGATCGTACCAAACTTGCATAGATTGATCGAACAAGCTAAGATGGGATCGAACCGGGCAAGATAGGACCGAGACCAGGGCGAAGGCCGTGGACCGATGCCAGGCGCCAGCGTGGCGGATGCCGCGGCATGAGCGAGATGCGCCCAGAGCCGGCCAGCGTGGCGATTGCCGCCCGGCATAGGCGGGTGCCTGGCGCCAGGCTAATACGTCAGTACGCCGGCACCAGGCGATGCCGCCATAGGCGAGTGCCGCCCGGCGCCAGGCGGCCAGCGTGGCCAGGTGCCAGGCGGGGTAACGAAAGCGCCAGCGTCCGATGTGCCGCCCGTATCAGGCGGTCAGCGTGGAGTGCCGCCCGGCATGGGGCGAAGTGCGCCGGCATCAGGCGACAGTGGCGAGTGCCGCGGCATAGGCGAAGTGCCGCCGGCGCCAGGCGAGTGCCGCCCGGCGCCAGGCCGACCAGCGTCCAGCGTGCCGCCCGGCCAGGCGAGTCGCCCGGCGCAAAGGCCATCCTGCCGTCGTGGGTTTGTTTGTTGTTCGATCTTTCCCGTTAGTCGTTTCGGGAAATCTTTGAGTTCGGAAGATCGTTAGCCGTGATTTCGAGATAATCGTTTCTAATCCAACAAGACTCCTCGGTATCGCGATTTTGCGATGGACTTGGATTTGTGGACTTTCCGTCTTCAGGGATGTGAGCAGCGAGGCTTGAGCTTTAGATGTGTTAAAAGGCGAATCTTTTAAACAATGCGGAAGGCTTTACGGAAGACTCATTGTAGATCTCGGACGATCGGACATGGGTTTCAAGGGACCAAGATGCGCCATTGCCGAGATCATGAGATGATTGCGGATGGGTGCCAGGACCCTTGCTGGCGCCAGGATGGGAGTGACGAACCTTCCGTGAGTTTTATCGGCGGCGACCGTTTCTTGGCTTTGATCGTAACTTGGCTTTTCTTTCGAGGACTTTCGGGTAGCGATTTCGTCATTGACCGATTTTGACCCCAACACAGCAATAACAAGCGTCGATGATTCACAAGACAGGCGTGACCAGAAAGCGTATTTCCGCTTGTTACGAGGTTGGAAGCATGGAATCTAGCATAGAAGGGATGCAGAAATTAAAGCTATTGAGAGCGACACTGCGAGCAGACATCGCCCTTAGAATCGATCGACCGAACAACCAGCGCATCGATCGATGGACTTCAACAGCCATCGACCAATATTTCAACAAAGGAATCGATCGATACCAGCTCCATCCGACAAAATGATCCAACGCCTTGATTCAATGCAAGCGAGCTTAGTGATCTTTCAGAACATGCCTACAGGAAGTTAGGATGGCAGCGGTCAGCATTGAAAGTCATGAAGAAAGGATTCAAAGGATCACTGATGAGCTGATTGAGTTAAAGAAGAAACCAGAGAATATGAAGCCACAAGAAGCCTATTTGGTATGGTTGGTGAGAAGAAAGATCTGAAGGATACTTTTTTCTCAACAAGTACTGGACTTCATCTCAGTAGCTCATTCCATCCAAAGTCAAGCTAGATGACTATAATCAAAGCGCTGAGTGGGAGGCAACCCACTGTTAGGTAGTTTTCATTTTATTTTATCTTTAGGATTTTATTTTTATTATTTGTTTTCTTTGCAGTTACAATTAGGCGATTGCCACTGAAATCGACCGACATGACACTGTCAATATCGATCGACATGAACCACAAAGAAGCGATCGACGAATGGCGACTCAACATCGATCGATACGCGCCAGCGATCAGGTATATCGTTCTAAACTTTTTGATATCAGTGTACTTTATTATTACCTATGCCTTCACTGGACTGGTTATACACTGGGGACAGTGTATGATTTAAGTCTGGGGGGATGTTTACTGATGCTGTTTACCTTTAGATTTCATCCAAATAGTTTTCAAAATGGTTTTTATTGAGTCAAGAAAGGGATAATGATAAATTAAATTTTCACTTTTTATCTAACCAATCTTTTAGGCACCATTCTTAGATTTGTTGATGCAGAATGTACTATAGATGCTAAAGTTGATCACCTATCAGCTATGACAACACTTTCATTGATTGTCTGGAGGAACCAAAGCTGATTTCCAACCTAACCTGACAATTCTTTGCTTGTCTTGGGGCTTGGTATACATGGGATCGGATGCTTCAAACAAGTCTGGAAGGTAAAACCTTGTGTAGATAGTTTTGTCACCCTCTCTCTCATTTTCGAAATTAGATTTAATTTTATAAAGTTAAAAAAAAAAGAAAAAAAAACGAAAATTATCTTAAATTTATGTTCTAGGATTAGTTAGTTATTAACTAGGAAGGAATTGAACAAGGCTTGGCGGTTACCCCCTCAAGACTTGATTCATAAGAATTCTATAGGTAAAGGGTTCGAACAGGGCTTGGTGGTTACCCCCTTCAAGACTTGCTTCGCAATGAATCCTAGGATATAGGTCAAGAAGAAGTGAACAGGACTTGGTGGCTGCAACCATTAAGGCTTGATTCATGGAAGCCTGTCCAATCTTGGTCAATGTCTTGCAAATGAAAGTAGACTTGACTAGGAGAGAAATAGTAGAGAGAGAGGATAGGAACTAATTTTTACCTGCAGATCCAGATACTTGTTTGAGCAACCTTGCATCCTGTGATCGATACTCCCAAGGTAAAGCCTGCACTTTTATTTTTATGTACATAAATGAAATCAGTAGAGGGGTTAGTCAGACATGATTGCTAAGTTGTTGGCTAGATGATCAAGGCTGTTCAATTAGGATATTGCATAATGTGCTTCTGTAATTGACAGACTCTTAGATGTGGTTTGCAACAAAGTAGAGGTTATGATTCTAAGTTTGAATTTGATTTAGTCCCTGCTTTTCAAAACCTCTTTCATAAAGACTGCCTGTGTGTTTGCTTGAGGACAAGCAAAAGGTTAAGTCTGGGGGAGTTGATATACTATGGATTTTACCCGTTTTTACCCATGGTATATGAGTGTTTTTACTACTATTATCTATGTTTTGGAGTCTATTAGGTATGTTTTCAGGTTCATAAGCATTTTGGAGAAAAATGATGTTTTAGGTGCCTTTTTGGAGATTAAAGAAGAGTTCACCCGAGATCACACTACAAGGGAAGTGAGTATTGATAGCATAATAAAATAGCGTTTTGGTCGAAAATGCAATCTTTACTGAAGCGCGTACTTTAAGATAGCGTTTTTTAAAATGCATGCTATGTTTTATTTTGCGGACTCTAACCTTAGTAACACTTTTTTAATGAAGCGTATTTATATAGCATTAGAAACGCTATGTTAAGTTTAGGCGGAAATATTTCATTATACCGGGAAAAGTACTTAGAGTATTTTTCATTGTTTTTGTCGTCCCTCTCTTTTTTTTGTCGTCCCTCTCAATCTCGAGTTTTCCCTCTCACAATCTGTAGACTAATTTTCATTCTCTCTCCCTCTCTCTCACTCAAACATATTCTCTCTCTCTCTCTCTCTCAAACATATTCTCTTTTTCTCATTCTCTCTCTCTCTCAATTCGATTAAAGGTACTGTCTTCAGAATTCGATTGAAGGTTTGATTTCTTGGGGTCATTGATAAGCATATGGATTTAGGGTTTCGAAATGTTAATTACTTTTTGGGCGTTTTACAGGGAATTATCGGCGGCCGAAGATCTTTCTCATAATCCTGAGGTATGTGAAATTTTAGGGTTTCAATTTGATGTTTTATCGGTTTCGATGTTTCTGTTGACTGAGTTACGGCCTTTCAGACAGGTATCAGAGATAGATTTCGGTGTTGGATTCAAGCTGAGGTATTTGTTCTGTTTCACAAACAGATTATTGATTTTGGTGTTGAATTAGCGTTGTCTGATTTTTTTGTTCTTTTGCAGATTATCCTTTACAAGATCTTTGTAATCTAGAGTTACTTTGCAGATAATCCTTATCACTCTCTCGTATATGTCTCTAGAGCCTTAGTGTGTTTGGGCTGATGTTCATTTTTAACATATGTTTGAAACACATGTTTGAAACCATTTGACCGTGGAGCTGTGGTGGTGGTGTGACATGGATAAGTCTTGGGTTTGGCTTCAAGGTAAGGTTTTATATGTTATTATTGTTAATTCCTTTATTCACATTTCTTATGGTCTAATTTTGAAATATTTTCTTATTTATAGGACCAGCCTTGAGTATGAGAAAGGAGCAACAGATTTTGTGTATGAGTCAGCAAAGAGGTTGGGTGATCCTACAAATATGTTTTGTCCGTGTATGGAATGCGAAATTTGTGCCACCAACCCATAGCCACAGTGTTGGATCATCTTGTTATTAAAGGTATGGATCAGAAGTACAAGAGAAATAAATGTTGGAGTAAGCACGGGGAGATCAGGGATTTGAAGACAGGTGATGAACAGACTTGAAGTTGAAGCTTATGAGTTGTTTAGAGCTTCGTTTTTACGGTGATGATAATGTACAGCCCCGGGTGACAGAGCAGATCAGCGTGATGGTATTGAAAATGAAGAAGAGTCAGAGTTTATGAAGAAGTTGGAAGATGCTGAAACTCCTCTCTACACCACATGCTCTAACCATACAAAAGTGTGCGCTATAATGGCTTTATATAATAAAAGTGAAGAGCGAATGTCAATGAGAACTATTTTAAACAGCTTCTCAAGATAATTCAACAACTGTCAGCTCCCTTGGCGAATCTGTGGGAACCAAAGTAGCATGGCCATTTGATAAGCTCATTCTCGACACTATGGACTCACCAACTGTAAACAAGACTGCTGGTTCCTCAGTAAGTTTCTTATCATGTATTCAGCATTGGGCAAATTATGACATTAGTAAGTTTATACTTTATTAGGTCATCCACATATTCTTTTTTTTGCATGAATACTTAGGCTACAAATGCATTGGAAGATAGAATTAAGATTGTTGCTTGGAATAATGATGCTGAAGTCATTGCTGAGGGATATTTGATTTGACTGATCCGAAGGAGATTGTCAATGATATTAATTTGGGTCGAATGCTGCAAAAGTGAAGATTGAGAAGGTGATTAAGAGGCGGCTTACTTGTGGAGACCAAGTGAACACATGAACGTGATTGGCGATGCCCTGTTTAAGAGCGATAGCATGGCCAATTTCTAAGGTTATACTGTGTGAAGTAGCAGGACCGTCTAAGGTTCATCACCTAAGGTACAATCGGTTGCTAAAGGAGCAGTACAATCTAAATATTCATCATCTAGAGATTCATCACCTAAGGTAAAACTCTACATAATTATCTATCTTTGAGTATATTGTTTTCTTATAGTGATGATTTGTATGGATTTTAAACTTGTAGAGTGGAACTAACAGCACAAACACCGTGGCTCTCCTAAGAAGAATTGCTTCTTGTTAGACTGCTTTGGATCAGGTCAAACGGTTGCAGAAGGCAAGGTTTTATCAAACAATCCAGAAGACAAAGTACATTTCGTTCAATTGGGTCCAAATGCTAGCAAGGTCTGGATTGAGGTATGTAAGGTTGATGATGCACGCGTATGGAGACCAAACTCAGAATTCCAGATTGTTGCTGATGCATTAGGTTCGACAGTCGCTTTGCTAATGACAAGATTGTCTTTATGTGAACTAGTGTCTTATATAGTATTCTCTTGGTTAGTAGAACTTGTTTGGTTGTGGTTTGTTGTGTAAGACTTTATGTTTTATTTGGCTAATGGAACTTCTGTTTCGAGTTTTATGGTTTGGTAATGTCAGTGTGGTTCTATAATGTACAACAGACACATGATTCCAATTATACAGCAAAACCCAGATACAAAATTACAGAAGCGATGACAAAAAAAAATTGCTATATTAAAACTACTAATAACATCAAAATAGTGATATATTAAAACAAGTAATAGCAAATATTTTACGCTGTTATAAGTATTACAACTGCATAACCACTAAAACTTCTGGATATAAAATTTTAGCGTAGCATAAAAAGCTATATAAAGTCTACGAGAAAAGATTGGGGAAGACACGGCGTTTGCCATAACGCTGTCTTTATATGTAATAAGCGTTTTCATTCGCTATTTACGTTGACATTTTCTTGTAGTGTCAAGACCAGATTCGACGTCAGAGTTACATCGATCGATGCACACTCGTGCAATCGATCATTAGAAGGACGATACATCAAGACCATAATCGATCGATGTACACCTTGTACTATCGATTGATACTGAAGCTGACTGAAAGACAAGTTGGACCTGGCGAACTTGAAGCCCAAGATATCACATTTTACAAGAATGCCCACGGCGAGTTTTAACCTAATGAACTCATATATTTATATGCCTAAGTGTTTTGGCATTACAAACAAGCTTTTACAATTCAATTTTATAAGTCTTTTCTACAATACAAGTTTTATTCAAGTTTCTTCTACTTCTACTATTTCTTTCAGTTCTTTATTTGCTAACAAAGGTTATAAAATTCTATACCTGGAGAGATCCAAAGATATTTGTGATTGGAACCTAAGTGTTCACCCTCTAATAGAGTCATGAACTTCTATTATTACCTTGTTGCTATGAACTACTTAGCCATGTCTTAGTAGATTCACTTGTTAGATTTAGGGTTTAAATAGGATATGAGGGATTAGCCCAGCCTATAATTGCTATAGTTGTGATATTTATTGTTAGGATTGTTCACTAATGCTTTTTTAGCTTAGCTCCTAGAACATGAACTTGGATTGCATTGTTCATTACATGCAATACGACAACATCCTAAACATGCTATGACCCTCTTGAGATATCGAAAGCTGATCTAAGATCATGGCGAGCATTGTATCAACTTCAGCGCATAAAGCTTGCTTAAAGCCGTATCGATCGATACTCCTATTGAGTAATCGATCGACGTAGCTAGAGTGTATCGGTCGATATTCCTATCGAACTATCGAGCAATACCAGCGGAGAGTAGCCGACCATAACACCATTTAGCATCTAAGTAATAGATGGTCTAAATAATCGCGAGAGCTGATGGATTCATTTAATAAGTGTTGAGCTCTGATATATCATGCAAGCAACTTGTTAGCCTTTATAGTATTTATAATCCTGAATACTTACCCTAAATCTAACTACTTTTCTTTACTGTTTCAAAACCAAATCCTTTCAACTGAGTAATCTCATCCTTACTCAGCAAACCTGCACTTTAAAACTATTTTCAACCTAGCATAGTCATTAAGATTGCATCTTATTTGTACACCAGCTCTCGATGGATTCGATCCTAAGTACTACAACTGAACCTCTTATTTGAGAGAGTAAAGTAACTCCTTAGGGTAATTTGAGTGATATCAAATTTGGTGCCGTTGCCGGGGCTTTGATACAATAGGATCTAATCCGATTAGGTTAGGTTATTTCTATTTTGTTTTATTGTTTTCGACACAAAATTTTTCTTGTCTTTTCGGTACATGCCCAGCAGCACCGGAAGCAACAAGGAATCCCAACTTTGTTCTCAGAAGACCGCTGCTTGGAGCGTTCAATCCATAGGAAATCCGTTCCATCGATCGACGCCATCAACTGCCTGTCAACCGATACCGACGCACCCCTGACCGAGACACGCGATTCTTCGATTGATTTCCTTTTACGCGTCGACCGACACTACTTCACCGTCGACCGACATCTTTCATCCGACATCGATCGATACCCCAACATATCGATCGATACTACTTCGAGTCATGGTTTGCTATTATTCTCACACGAGATGAGAATGGAGACTTGCGTGACCAATAAGGTCACCTTCGTAATGAAGCAGGTCAGAAACTCAACGCCGAATGAAGTAATCCACGAGCCAGCTGCACCCTACAGGAGCTGTTCAACTTGTAGAAGAGGCTGCTCGAACAATAGCTGACTACAACTGTCCAGATCAGTTCTACACCAACAGATCAGCCATTCGTCCCCGCTATTCGAGCGATTTCGAGCTCAAGCAGCATACTACACCCCCTTGTGGACAGATACCTTACTATGGGCTGTCCGTGGGCATCCCATGGACCATCTGGAGGTTCGAGGATCTCATCTGCTATCAAAGCCAATGGAGACCCTGTGGACTACCTTCTCTATAAGCTCTTCAAACACTCTTTATCGGAGAAGCTTTGCAGTGGCTTAAGCAGCTACCACCATGATCTCTTACATCCTGGAGCGACATCAAAACGCATTTTTTGTAACTTCTGATGATGCGCGCTGAAGACTTAAGGAGAAAAATTGTCACATTCAATCAGGAGCCTGGAGAGTCATTCAAGGATACCTGGATCAGATTCAAGTCTTACCAGAGGACTACACCATGGATTCAACAAAATGCAGCTGCTCTGCACTTTCTTCAGAGGCATCGCACTGAAATATCGGATGGCTCTAGACACTGCAGTGAAAGGCAACTTCACCACAAGGAATCCTGAAGAAGCTATGAAGCTAATAGACAACCTAGCATCCAGCAACAACACAAAGAACATTGTAAGAGCAAGATCTACGTTCCTTGGAAAGACATGCTTAGGGTAATTTGAGAGAGTAAAGTCACTCCTTAGGGTAATTTGAGTGATATCAGCCACCCACACCAACCCCAGAAGGAAAGCTAGAAGACATGCTCAGCAAAGTTCTTGAAAGCCAGCAACAGCTAGAGGTGAACTTCAATGGAAAGATCGGCTGTCTACACCACCTTGAACACAAAGCTTGATGCTTTGAGCACTCATGTGAAAGAAATTAGAGACTCAACTGATTCAGACAGGAGGCTGTTAAGAAGCAGAAGCCTTAGAAAAGGGACTGGAGAAGAAGCAACAGGCGACAACGTCAATGCTATCATAGAAGACGATTTTTGGAGAGTGGTGAAGCATGAGAAGCTGCAAGAGGGAGACTTCCTGATCGAAAGTTCCATGAGTATTAGCGGGAACCATTGGTATCGACCGATGTCGGACATGACTATCGATCGATGTGCATGCGTGATGAAGGAATTTTCGTGGGTCCAATCAAATGTTATAGTATATAAGATGTCAATCCAATTCTAAGTGATTCTAATGCAAAGGAATGCAAGTTCATGCTTAATCTAAGTGCAATCAAGATGAGAGGATAATTAAAACTAAAGCAATACTAGAAATGCAATAAAAGTGAACTTTCTTTCTCAATGAGGCAAAGGGATTCTTGGGACAAGGAAATTGACTTTGGGTGACTAAGCTTCAATCTAAGATGGCAGCATCACAATCAATCTAACACCTTATGCCTTGACACTATCTTAAGCAAGTTCTATGGTCAAGAAGAATGCTCATTCACTAACATATCTCAAGCATCAAATGGTCATTGGTTGAATAATATGCAAGCAATCATTAAGAGTAAGTCTACTAGCAATCCTAGCTCCTTTAACAACTAATCCCTTAGGCAAAGCAAGCTAAAAGCAATGAAGAGTTGGTTCAGGCATTTCATCATACACCTTGTGCGAGGAAATGCCTATAGGCCTATTTTGATATGGTGTAGACCAAAATGGCATTAAGAACCCTCAACAAGCAAGGATCAAGAAGGATCTACACTAGAACATCTTAGATCTACACCTAATCACCCTTAGTCTCCCAAGCCCATGAATCCTAGATAGATCTACTCACTAGCCATGGAAAACCTCAAAAGCAATGATGATTCAAGGCTAAACATGATTAAAGAAGATAATCAAATAAACACAAAAGAAATAAGATGAAAAGGATCAAAGATCCAAGCTTTCTTCAAGATCTATTATGTTTTGAGAGAAAAGAAGTTAGATCTCCAAAGAGATTACAAGTGTATTTATACAAGGCTTGAAAGCCCTTAGAAACATCATTAAAATTACAAAAATGCCATGAGGTCATTAAGTCTTCAGCCAATCAGAATCAAGCCAAGCCAAAGAAGCTTTGGAACCACCGGGTCAGGTGGTCAAGGTCCCACCAGTATGCCGACCAGCATACCAGACTCGTCCAGCCTTCCAGCCGTGCGGGTGCTTCAGGCGCGTGTGCTGGCCACGTATGTGAGCCGTGCGGGTCCTTCAGGCCGCGTATGCCAGGCAGCGTATATCCTCGTCAAGCTTCAGTCCAACCCGTGCGGGGCTGGTGGTCGGGTGGTCTTGTCCGGGTGTGTGGAGCCGTGCGGGGTTCTCATCCCGGGTGTGTGAGGCCGGGTACACTCCCTGGCGTCCAGCATCCATCAGGCCATCAGGCCGTGCGGGTTGGTCTGGCCGGTGTCCTAGGCCGCGTGCCTTGCTTGCCAGTTGGTCAATCAAACCCGTGCGGTCCTTGTCCCGGGTAGTCCAGGTCGGGTGTCTTGACATGCTTCCAATGAATAGATCATAACTTCTCCAATATGGCTCTAAATGACTTGAAACCACTTCCATTGGAAAGCTAACTCACAATGCAGTGTCTCCACCAAATTTTAGCATCAGAAGATATCTCTAAGGCCTCCGTTCATGTTCATCTTTCACCCCCTTTTTGATCACAATACTCCCAAACGCCTCCAATAACTCCCAAGTACACTCCAACACCTAATAAGGACTTATGAGTGCAATAATGAGCCTAAAGATGCCTAATGCCTAACTTATATGATCAAAATGCATAAGATATGAATGCTAAAAACTTGTAAATATGCAAGACATCAGTACGCCAACTCAAATCGAACGATGGACTCAGACGAGCATCGACAGTTGGACCTTGAAGAATCCACTCACGAGTGCAACGCCGTAAAGATACTTATTCACGAGGAGTTCGCAAAAATCACCCACATCCACCCAGCCCTTACAAAATCGATCGACAGGATGGATGTTCCATCGATCGACAGAAGGATAAGGAAATCGATCGACATACTCCAGAACCTATCGATCGATATTCAGTTATCACACGCCGAGTGCAACTTCCCAAGATAGATGTTGCACGACTTAATGCACTCAGGGAGCAATCTAAACCCTCCAAAGGCCCACCAGAAGTTATCTTGAAAAAACCCACGGATACCCTAGAACCCATGGAGTTAAAACAAGAAACCAAAGGCCGTACTCTCAGAAAAAGGAAAGAGAAGGTTCCTAAGCACCTTAAAAGGGGAGTCAACGAGAAAGAATTAGAAAGCTTCAGAAAGAGAGTTCTAAGAATACCTAAGGAGAAACCGTTCGAAGAAGCATACTACACACACAGATTGTGGATGTTTTTCAGAGAGACAAAGGAGACAGAAGAAGATATCAGAAGGATGTTCAATCAGGTCAGAGAAACCATGATCAGGAGGATCAAACTTGAGAAGAAGGGTGATCCAGGGAAGTTCGTTGTTCCTTGCTCAGTCCATGGGATCAATTTCCCACGTGCCCTATGTGACACAGGATCTGGAGTCAGCATCCTACCCAAGGTGATAGCAGACCATCTAGGTCTGAAGATAGTGCCTACTAAAGAATCGTTCGTCTTTGTGGATTGTTCTCAGCAGAACTCTGGAGGAATTGTAAGAAACCTCGAGGTCACCATCGGAGAAGCCCTAATACCAGTAGATTTTCATGTCTTGGACGTCAAGGTAACCCTAACTACTTCTTTGCTACTTGGAAGAGCCTTCCTAGCCACAGTTGGAGCTGTCTGCAACCTTCAGACAAACAAATTGTGCCTAACCCTGATCAATCCTACGGTCTACTATGATCGTGAGTCATCAAGGTTCCTGAGAAGATCCAAGGCGGCTCAGACCTCGTAGGCTGTTTGCTATTGTGGAGATGAATACGATTACGAGGCGGAGTATGATGAATCGATCAATAGTGCCATTGTCTCATCGATCAACTCGTGAACGGACATCGATCGACAGACATATGTGGTCATCGATCGATTGCAATTCAACCAGATCGAGGAGGAGCTTCAGGGCGGTGACGAGGTAAACGAGTGGAAGAACGACTACTACATCCCACCATATGCTGTAGATACTACTTACACTGAGGAGTATACTGATTTACAGGAGGAGAGAGTATAGAGTATCACAACCTTCCGAAGATGAAGATCGACTTCTCCACCACAACCTCGGAATCAACACATCGATCGATAGGACCTTATCCCCATCGATCGATACTACTTCTCGCATCGTTCGACAACACGGTCAACAACAATGAGGCGGAGACCACTCAATCGGGAGCTGGGCAAGTGATTACCAGCACGAGAGCTTCGCGGTCGAGACCGCAATGCCAACATACATCACTCACCCGAAGAAGTCTCATCGATCGCACTGCACCATCACAATCGACCGATAGGCCTGAACAACCATCGACCCGATCCGTTACATATGCCATCGACCCGATACATTCATCGAACCATCCTGGTAACAAATTCACGTACGATTTCGGTAATTTCACCCGGATGAGTTTGGTATTTTCAGGGATTCAAAAGGCTTTGCACGCTCAATCGATGGGCGAACACTCCACATATCCAGAGGACATTGCAGACGTCCCTACAGTTAGCGGATCCCAAAACCTATTCCAGCAGCAACGCTTCGGACCAGACCACCATCATCAGCACCGGGAGGCGAACACAACAGCCGAGCCAAATGAAGCTGAGGATAATCATCTCAACACGGAGGACCCAGATTTTCAAGCGTACATCGATCGATATGGAGTACATGACATCAATCGATAGCGTCCTGAATTCGAAGAAGAGCTTTTCGATATGGAGTTGAAAATTCTTTTGGGGCAGAGAGATGAGTATGGGTCTGAGGACGAAAGGGTTTGCTAGAGGGATAGATGGTGGCGTCATCAGAGTTTCTAAAGATGACATCAAGCTGCTTCAAAGGACTTCAATGGACGGCTCTTACATGTTTACGAAGCACGCCAGTTCATTTACAAGAAGAGATTTGGTGCAAATCTACACCAAAGATGAGATTAACGAGCTGTTCACTGGTCTACTTAGAGAACGAAGTGGAAAAACTCTCCATGGAGAAGAGTTTAGAGGATGCTACGCAAAGAGAACGAGCGAGATGAATTGGATATTCGGTGCAGACCAGGCATTAAGCAAGAAGGTTAAACGTCTTGAGCCGAAACTTGAAGATCTTCGCAACACCCAGAACCACGGCCAGACAACAATATCGATCGACGGAGTAACATCCACATTGATCGATATGAAGCCTGCACCATCGACCACCTACTCAAAGCGTGAGGTTGATGAGTCTCGGGGATATCTTGAAGGAACTGAAAGCAGATCGTTTCAGCAGCAAACTCACCAAAACAGTGAACCTATCTTCCACAACCTATGGGATCTAAGCATCTGCACCAAAGAGATGAAGAGATCTATCCATCTTATCAATGAGGCGATGCAGATATGAACCCGCAACACCTTGCAATCCTTTTGGAGGATTTACTCCTCTAAAAGCAGCTGAGAGGGCTTTGACATACACTTCTTAGTAGACAAAGAAGTGGAGGATCTCGCTTATGGATACTATACAGCGAGGCTGAGAACTTCCAACGACAACTCGATTATCAGGCTGCATCAATCACATCGATCGATGAGTACAACCTCACATCGATCGATAGGCGAAATGACTGAAATCGACGGACGGATGAAGCTCTTTGCGAGAAGCTTCCACGAGAATCTGCAGAGCACATCGACCGATGAACACAATGTTGCATCGTTCGATACATACTTCAGAAATCTGCACCAGAGCTGACTTGGATAAGTTAGCCGATGAAGTCTACGGCAGTTCACGAGCATGGATGATTCGCAAGACAGACGTCTAGATCATACGTATTTTCCGCTAAACAACAAAGTTGGCAGAATAGAATCTAGCATAGAAGGGATGCAAAAAGGAATCAAAGCCATTCGGAGGCAGCTTCGAGCAGACCTGCACCCTTAGCATCGATCGACAAAGAACCAGCGCATCAATCGATGGATCTCAACAGCCATCGTCGATAATTCAACAAAGGAAGCGATCGACACCAGCTCATCCACGACAAAATGATCCAACGCCTTGATTCAATGCAGAGCTCAGTGATCTTTCAGAAAATGCCTCGAGAAATTAGGATGGCACGAGCTCAGCATTGAAGGTCGCAGAAAGGATTCAAAGGATCAATGATGAGTTAATTGAGATAAAGAAGAAACGAACCAGAGAATATGAAGCCACAAAAGCTTATTTGACTCATGGTTCGGTGCAAAGAGGATCTGAGGATACTTGTTTCCCAACAAGTACCTGGACTTCACCTCAATAGCTCACTCCATCCGAGTCAAGCTAGATGACTATAATCAAAGCTGAGTGAGGCAACCCACTGTTAGGTAATTTTCATTTAGTTTTATCTTTAGGATTTTATTTTTTAGTATTTGTTTTTCTTTGTAATTCTGACTAGGCGATTACCACTGAAATTGACCGACATGACATTGTCGATATCGTCGACATACACCAACAATAGCGATCGACGAAGCGACTCAACATCGATCGATACGGATCACGGTCAGGTATTTCGTTCTACTTTTCGATATCAGTATATTTTATTTTGCCTACGCCTTCACGGACTGGTTATACACGAGACAGTGTATGATTTAAGTCAGGGAGATGATTACTGATGTTGTTTACCTTTAAACTTCATCTAAAATGTTTCAAAAATGGTTTCTATTGAGTCAAGAAAGGGATAATGATATTTTAAAAATTTCACTTTATCTAACCAATCTTTAGGCATGCTAAGATTTGATGCACCTATAGATATGATCACCTATGACAAGCGTTTTCATTGATTGTCTGGAGGAACCAAAGCTGATTTCCAACCTAACTTGACATTCTCTGCTTGTCTTGGGGCTTGGTATACATGGGATCGGATGCTTCAAACAAGTCTGGAAGGTAAAGCCTTGTGTAGATAGTTTTATCACCCTCTCTCTCTCATTTTCAATTTAGATTTAATATTCAGTTCAAAAAAAAAAATAAGCTTAAATATATGTTCTAGGACTAGTTAGTTATTACTTAGGAAGGAATTGAACAGGGCTTGGTTTACCTCCCTCAAGACTTGATTCATAAGAATTCTATAGGTAAAGGATTGAACAGGACTTGGTGGTTACCCTTCAAGACTTGCTTCTTATGAATCATAGGATATAGGTCAAAAGAAGTGAATATGACTTGGTGGCTACAACCATTAAGGCTTGATTCATGGAAGCCTGTCAATCTTGGTCAATGTCTTGTAAATAAAAGCGGACTTGACTAGGAGAGAAATAGTAGAGAGAGATAGGATAGGAACTTTTTTTATCTGAGGTCCAGATACTTGTTTGAGCAACCTTGCATCCTGTGATCGATACTCCCAAGGTAAAGCCTGCACTTTTATTTTTATGTACAGAAATGAAATCAGTAGAGGGTTAGTCGGACTTGATTGCTAAGTTGTTGGCTAGATGATCAAGGTTGTTTAATTAGGATGTGCATAATGTATACATGATTGTGATTCTTAGATGTGGTTTGCAACAAAGTAGAGGTTATGATTCTAAGTTTGAATTTAGATTGAGTCCCGCTTCTTTTGAAAACCTCTTTCATAAGG
>JAEACV010000583.1:0-31480 GCA_016432835.1 Brassica nigra
GTCCTTCCTTTTCTTAAGAGAGTGTTCTGTAGTGCACGCATTGCGGCATGAGCAGCTCGGATATCATAGTAGGATATCATTACAAAACCTCTGCTTTTGCATGCAGTGTACAAACTCCTGATCTCCCCAAACGGCTAGTGACAAATAGAAAGTATATAATGGGATAAGGCTGAGGACAATGTGAAGAAAATTTAGTGAAACAGTGTGTGTGTGTGTCATTACCTCAAAGAGGCGCTTAACTCTGAATCATCGATGCTGCTGTTGATATTCCTAACAAATAATGTCCTTGAAGGGTGTTCACCGTTTGGATGCTCTACTGAAACTCTGCCAGATGTATTGGGGCGTTTACGAGGAACAAATGCATTTGCAGCACTGCGACCAGAAGCATCAACATCTTGGGATTCAGCATCCAATTCCATACCCCTCCAGTGCAAAAACATCGAGATCTTCAAGTTCATCAGGCAACCCGTTGAAATTAAGCTCATCAATGAGGCCAGGAAGGAGATCATTTTCATCCTCAGGAAGCAAGATCTCTAAAGAATGGGGTTCAACATCTTCCAAAGAATCCTTCTCTGAGTTTCCTATGGCGAGTTTGTTCAGATTGGGTGAGTTATCATCAAGTGAGAGCCAGCTATCTGAATCCGTCATATTCACTGCAGTTGCCAAAACAAAAGAAATACATTAGCAACTGTCTTCAAGTTAAGTCAAGAGTCAAAATGATCACTAAAAAGAATGTAACATACGCTTATCATGAAAAGTGTGGGCAGTGAGGTTGAGAACATGCTCAGATCACTAGTGGCACTGCCTCCGTTAAAAGATGATCTTCTCAGCAAAGATGGCATGTCTAGATTTGACATAGCCAAATGATTAGATACCAAACAAAAAAATTCAAAGAAAAGCCAAAAATGGTAGAAAGTATCTTTTAGTACCAGCAGATAGTGATTCCTTGGGTTCTAACTCCATCTTTTGGCGTCACCAACTGTTAAACAAAACAAAACAAAGAAATAAACTGTAACTTCCTGAGGCCAATAGCTCTCAACTACACAGACATAAACACAATCAACAAGACAAGATCAGAATGTTCCAAACCAGAAAGACAATCCAAGGAAACCATGAAACAGTTGGTCAACTCGGTGAACTACAACTTAAAAAGTTTTACTTCAGACAACATCTGCTGCTTGCGGCGACAAAACATGATCAAAGACAGAATCTTTGCAATAAACTCAAACTCAAAGCTTAAACCTTTGCAATAATTCCAGAAAGAAAAAAAAAACAGAACAATCACAATCAACTACATGAACCGTAAAGCAATCAACCAACAGAAGAATAAAAAATTTCATATGAACAATAACAGAAACCAAACACGGATTGATTGTCAACTTAGTACCTGCGATGGAGGAAACCATGAACAAAAAAAAAGCTTTTGATCAAACTAAAGAGGAAGAGAATCGAAGAAGCAAAGGGAGAAGGAAAGGAGAGATATGTTTCTGTTTCGTAGAAGAAGAGTAATTTCTTGCTTACACTCTTCCTCCTCCGTTGCCGGGAAATTACACAAACCAGCGTGTGAGAAGAGAATAAAAAACCGATTTTTTTTTTCCTCAGGGTGAAAACAGAGAGACAAACAAAAAGGGGTGTTTGTGTAGTAATAACAATTAAGAGTACTAAGTAGTAATTACTTATTTAACTAAACAGTACCATTTTTGAATATCTTTTTTTTTTTGTTTTTTTATGTTTCTCGGCGTTAGGCCAAGTGTGCAACCGTTGACACGAACATAAACCAGGTTGATGACAATTTGATCAGTTCCTTTGGATTAAGACAAAACCTGAATTTCTATAAAAATATATGTTGTAGATATGTTGACATCTGATGTATTAATATTTTTTATTATACGAAATATATATATATTTTCCTGTGGTCAATATTTTATTAATTATTTCTTATAAAATAATATTTTAGTTTTACAGAAATATCTAAATTTCATTTCAGCGGATTTCAGCGGATTCAGAATTTCAATATCTCAGTTAAATTAATCTCCATAAATATTTGAACTTAACCAAACAGTTGTAGTGGTTAGAAAAAAAATTTGGAAGAAGATATAAATTCGTCGGTTCTATATTAAAACCATACCAGAAATTAAACTATTGTTTGAACTAAAATTAAAATATAAAATTATATTTTAGACATTATCAGAAAATTTGAAACTAAATTATGTCGGTGCTCTTTTCTTAGAAATTAGTTCAAATTCAGTCCAGAAGATGAAGATCCGACTATGACAGAGGTTGGACTGTGTGAGCTTTTGGAGTTTCTGTCTGTGTTTCTTCCTTGCATTCTTACGAGAGAACAGTGGGAAAAGCAGAGGGATTAGCATTAATTTCCGCTAATCGAAGCCTGATTATGACTTGCACTGACTTAATCAGCTCTTCCTCCTCTACTAGCTGCTCCGTTTAGAGAGGTACACCATGAGGCAGAGTCAGTAGGGATTTGATGAACTCATTTTTTGGAGAAGAAGGGTTTCTAACTCTAATCCATTCTCTTGAAAGAGAGAGATCGAGATTTGGAAGGAACATTTACTGGATTTGTAGAATATGAGGGAGACTTTTTGTTCTGCTCAAACTCTCTGAAGAAGGCATACCCTCGGTTGCTGGGATCACTGGAGCTATGGAAGAATTCTCAGCAAATGGATAATCTGTCTCTTTCGGTAATGGATCTCTTTCTGTTATCTGGGCCAATGGTCATCAAGAAGGTGAAGGGATTTCCTGCTGGGCTCGATAAGAAGGTATATCATTGACAACGCTTGGTAAAGGATGACCTCTTTTAGCAACAAATTTAGATATAACAGAGGGGCAGTGAAGCTCCATATGGCCATACTCTTTACATCTAGAGCACTTTGGTGGATACTTTGTAAATTCCACTAAAACAATGTCGTAGGGCTACATCTAAAGCCCACTGGCGAAGGATTGGAAAAGAAATATATATATAATAACTGTTCGATTTGAATGATTTTGACTGAGATTCTTCCTGCTGTTCCCCAAATAGGATTTAGATCCGCAAAATTTTGGAAGAATGCTTCCACAGATTTGACAAAACCAGGGTAATAGATTCTGGAGAAAGGATGAATCGAATCACATCCTAGACGCCACTTTGGTTGAAGGTTGAAAGGAGGATTTGACTTTCGAGACCCGGAGCTTTGAAGATGAAAAAGGCGCAGGAACAAGAACATGGGAATAGAACTTGAGCCATGGGGCCATAACTGGAAGAGAATAGCCCACTTACGATTCCACCAGATCCGGAACCTGACAAGAATCAGTGGAGGATTTCACCGAGAGCGTGGGCGGTTCCGATGTCTGCAGGGCAGAAATTCTAATCTAATCGCCTTGAGAGAGATGAAAGCTTCTTTTTGGTCCGTCCCAAAAATTGAAATAATTGAATTTTGCTTAATACAAAATTTGAAATATAATATACTCTTATATATACGAATTAGCGTGACAACAAAAGAAGAATTACTAACTCAATCAATTGATAACCACAATAAATCCATCCCATATCAATTGAGAATACTTTTACGATCAGTTTTATTTTGAAAGCTGGTTATTAAAGTCGTTTTATACCAAAACAATACTACTCCACCAAACTTGTACATTCCATGCATTCGAATGACATATTATATCTCTTACATCTTTAATATATAAAGTTTCCTGTGAGGAGCCTTCTTCACATCATCAAGCATAGAACTTTTCTTGCATGCAGCGCTCAGTTTTAACTCACAATTTACAAAACTTTCTCCGATGTTTGTTAGCGGGCCATAGTTTTCATTTCTTATAACCTAATGATCCATTAACTTATCCGGTAGAGGCCATATAGCAAAGTCTCGGTATCGACGATCACGGCATAGAAGATTTTTTTTGGAAGATTTGAACTTGAGTAACAGCGATCGGCTCTGCTTCCTCCATTCAGCCTGACTTAATCATCTTAATAATGGATTGCAATCAATTTATCCCACTCGTCTTCTTAGATACAGCCTCTTCGCTTTCTATTAATTGTTGATGTTGTATATATATGGTCCTCATGCTCATGAAGAAACTCCAGGTTCTCATAATCAAGAGTTCTTAATATATGTTGTTGTTTTTCTTTTGCTAAAGGGCTTATATATGTAGTTGATCTTACAAAACGTTATTGACTTTCCACATTTTCTTTTAGATTTTTTTGAGTCGACTTTGATTCAAGGTTCCATTGCACACATGATGAACACTTTCAAGACTCTCTTGAGGATTGAAGATGGAATAGCTATTTTCTCAACTGTAACTCCTTGCGTTAGCCATCAATATTCTTCTCAATCAAGATATACTGAAATACGAAATTCAGATTGGTAATTTTGGATTATTTTCCTGTTTTTCCAGCAGCTGATCCTCGAATCTGCAGGTGTAGGAGAATCAGTGATTTCTGGCATAGTGCAGCTATTGTTATGGGGATTAAGGAAACACTAGGACACTGGGAACTTTAGCTCTGTGGATGAAGTTATTTTTCTTTAGCGGATACCAAAGGCATGTCCCACTATCTCGCTTTTGTATGTTAATTCCATATTCAATCAACTAAAATAGTCTCAGCTTCACTTAACCAAAATAATAATATGCTCTTCAGATTTATGTGTATGGTAACACGTACGACATATGTAGAGTGTTTAGTCAGAATCCGAGAACTGCATAGTGGAGGGGCATGTTGTTGGTTTAGTGGCTGAGTCAGTCAGACAAGTCAACTCAGAGTTTGATTCTTAGCTCATGCTTGAGGCAGAACAAGTAAAATAATTCCTTAACTGGAAACTGGACAACATTCAAGGTTTTTTTCTATGTGCTAATGTCCAAAATGAAACCTACTCACCTCTGCAAATTTATCACTTACCTCCAGCCGCTTCTTACGTCTTTCAGGTTTTTATCGACAAAGAAGAATGTATAAAGTAAGTGAGAATCTCAAAGTTCTCTCCTTACCCCCATTTTCACCTTAGAATTGTTGAGTTAAATTTTGAATGTTTTTGCAGCAAGACAGAAGTGTTGCGTTACTGACTTTTGCTAATGAATTGCAGAGCGGGAAGAAAGATTAAAACATCTCATCATCATCAAATTCTCTGCCGTTTAATGATGGCCGTGAGATTAAGGAGTAGTAATAAATCCCTTCTTGATTCATTCACAAAAACAATGACTGCGTTTGAAACGATGAAAGAAGATAATGTTGTATGTTCTAGATCGATGATCTCAGGTTACATGAAGTTTTTGTGGAGGATGCTGAAGAGATTTTCAATGCGACCAAAGTAAAGTATGTTGTGGTCTACAATGCAGTGGTTGAAGTTTTAAGCAGATCAGTTGAAACTATATTTTCTGTGGTGATCGGAGAATAAAAGAAAATATTCACGGAGTGGTGATTAATAAACATTTAGTATTATTCAATTCAGATACAGTGAGCGTGAAAATATATATGTTCTGTAATGAAACCAACGAGTAAAACTGGTTGATCATTTGTGTATTTGTGTATCTGGTTTGTTGGTGCGTTTCTAGAGGTTGCTTTGTCAACCAAGAGAAGTCAACCAAGAGAACACAAACACCCTTGTGGAACTTATCCATGGCATCTTTGAACTCAGGCATTGCAGATTGACATCAGTAGAAACAAAAGCACTGTTTTTTTGTTTTGTTTAGTAATTCCCAAAAACAACATGAGACTTTGCTTTGAATTCTTAGTTTCAGTAACAAACCGTGATGAAGTCAACAGAAGAGCTAGCTTATTCGTAAAATTTTAATATAAAATTCAGCAGTTTTTTGTCGACAAATTCAACAGTTATAAATATATTTATAATCAATGAGATCTTCGTACGTTCTTCTCCCAACTTGAAAGCAGACCGTTGCTCCATGTGCGTCTTCTCATGAGTCTTGATGTGCTTCTTTTGATGAAGAAGGCTGATTTGGACTTATCTCTGCTCTAATATATTTAAATGGTGTTTGTTTTATAGAATTAAATAATTATATATATCATGGAAAATAACATGAATTGAAATCTTAAAGAAAAATCCCAGCACAAGTCGATCATTAATAAGTATTTACAAATAAATTTCACATCAAAGTTTTATAAGATGTAGAGACAATGGTAAAATAATTTAGCGTGGTAAATTATCTCTGTTTTGTAACAAATACTTTCTTTGTGTTTTAGAGTTTTGAGGATTATGTTACAAAAAATATTTATGACAACAAATATGTCCTATTGTAATTAAATTAGGAATCATGATTATGTTTAAGGCAAAGAAAACCTTGCTCTGCTAAAATACAAATTCCATTTTATTGTTAAACTAATCGCCAGTCTAATAATTGCAACTTCTTTGATTTCTTTTCAAACCAAGCGTGTATATGATTCATTTTGTTTAACGATTTCTTCCTTTTTTTGTGAGGAAAACAAATAGTATTTTATAATTAATTAACAGAATAAGGAAAATATTTGTTTAATTTATCTAACAAAAAAAATACCTAGAATTAATAAAAAAATTTGCAAAATCATTTTAAGAGTAATAAAAAAGTGAGGAAACTGCCAAACTTATAATATCTACAAAAATAAATATCAGTCCCACCTTTTACAACAACATGGATTCAAATGTTAAGTACACCAGCATAGTGAATGAAATGTAAAGAAGCATATAGTAGTTTAAGCAATAACTAACTCAGTAACTACAACCTATAGTAAGAAAATAAAAGTAACTAAACATTAAAACAACATGGACATCTGGCTACAGTTTCTTCACTAAGCATCATAATTTTTATATAACGTTGACATTTATCTATATGGTATAATAATAATAATAAAAAACTCTACCATGATTCTTTTATTAAATGGAAGTAAGAAATTAATAATTGTGTAATTTGGATGAACTCGGTAAAATACAACTACCAGACGAAAATACATAGGTGTAACATGTTTGTATATAACTTAATGTAAAAAAACAAATAAAATTAGCTTTTTTACAAAAAAATAAAATTAGCTTTTCCAGCATAAATCAAAAATACTGTTCTATTTCGAACCATTTAAGTACTGTATTATAAATTTAGCCAAATGCAGCGACTCTAAAATCCAATCTCCATACATTCAGCAAAAGAATTCCTTAAAATTTATAATCCACACATATAACCAAACAATAGAAAAAAAAACAAATATCATTGAAATAACTAAAAATATAACCACATTTTAATTAAAACTAACAATATAACCCCATAATTCTATTTATTATTTTTTTTTTTATAATATCATTTTAATATACATTGATTTTTCAAATGCTTCATAAACTAATATATATGTATAATAGTTTAAGGTAACTTCACTTGTAGGCGAGTCAAACTCTAGTCTATATATAAAGAGAATTCTCTTCTTAGAGGCTACGTCGAGAAAAGAGTTTACCATCTGACCGTGTTATCTTTTGCAAAACTTCCCGTTTTATTTAGTTTAACTTGGTCTACTAAATATTTGTGGGCTTCCTTGGCGAAAACGGACGGTTACATCAATCACGTTAAACAGCGTTTTCAATTAGGGTTGGCCGTCTTCTCGTCTTGCATCTTCCACTTTCCTCTTCTTCGGATCTTTCATCTTCTTGACTCCTTCATCCGGTGTGAGGTTAGGCTGTAAGATTCCCATCATAAAGCTCTCCATTCAGGCGGTGGAGGCTCTGCTATAAAAGGTACCGGTTGATGCTTTCATAATCATTCTTATCATTCTTGATCTAAACAAACCAGTGGAGAAATAAGTTTGAGACATGGCTAACAATCTGGTCTTCCTCTCCGATTTATAGGCTGGCCGTTCTTCCTCCTCCGTTCAGGTCCGACTGCTCCGATTTTGGGAACCGGGAATCCGGTGGTGGAGAGCTTATGGGAGTCGATATGCTCCTCTTTGATTCTCAGGTAATCTATTTTACTGCTATTTTGTTCATTGTTTTAATGAGATCTCGGTTGTAGTCTCTTTAAAATCGCACCGTCTTGATTCCTGATTATGAAAATTCTTTTGCGTTTTGGAGATCCTTCGTATATTTATCGTAGATCCATTAATCATGTTTTGATGTTTGATTTTTTTTTTCAAATATTCATATGTATTGGTGAATAAAGTTGAACTAATAGTTCAGATGGGAACACACAACGACATATTTCTAGAAAACTGATTCTAATTGATGGTTAAGAGTCTTACGCATAAGAAGTGCGTTAATAGTTACTAATAATTGTTTTCACATGAAATTATCTGAGAGAGCCATGACCAGTACAGAGGCAATGGTTCACTATATTTTACATTCTTTTGTTCCCAGATTCTAGATAACCTAGCAAGATGAAGGTGCTCTTCATTATCTTACGATATCAAATGGAATAGGGTTGAAGAACCAGAAGAGTTCAAGCTTGAGTTTATCTTCAAGCCTTGATGAAGATGAGCATATCCTTGATAAGGCCATTGGGTATGATCTTTAGCTCTTATCTTATTTGATGTTTTGTTTCACAAGACAAAGAAGTCTTATGGATTGTTCACAATTGTCCACGAAAGGCTGAGTGGTATCCTGGAAAATGTTTGACTCACCATATCCTTAAAAGAAGCCAACGAAGGGATCCAAAACACAAAGCCAATCACTTAGACTGAAGACTAAGAGTTTCTGCAACTTCTTCAGTCCACCTCAAGTTCCCGGACGTCGATGATCCTGATGATGGATAGGTATGGGCCGTATGACCATCCCAAAAGCAATTTTAATATTTGATTTAGTACTTCAAATGGTTAAGTGTTTTGCGAGCTGAAGAACTCCATGGCCAAATGGAGCACGATTTTGACATCAGGTCTGCACTTCTTATTTCATCTTCAGTTCTATTTACTTTTAGTTCAGTTCTAGGATCTAAATCTATGACTGTTTGTAGATCAACCATGATAGAAAAATCATCTCATGTTGTGTCATGGTTTACTTGTGCAGTTGTTGGCAGATGACCTTGAGATGGACGACGGTGATGAGATTGCTGAAGATGATGATGACGTTGAAGGAGGATGAAGAAGGTGATGACTGATGAGCAAGGAAAGAAGAGTAGAAAAGGTACTAAGTGGTTAAAAAGTTTTACATAAAACTCAAGCCTCGGAAACTGATATTGGTGGTTTCCTTTGTTTTGTTGCAGTCATTAGCTAGGCATAGAGCTTTAACAATCACTCAATCGACCATAAATTCTATTTCTTCTTAATTATTTAAGTTGTTTATAACCTGAACAAAAGTCTGGTAGCAGTCAACTTGCGGAAGGTTAACAAGGTGAAAGTACACTTGAGTGCAAGCAACAGTGAGTAAACTTTGGCTTATTTATGAAGAAGAGTCAGGTCTTTGTGTTTAGTAAGTTGCATAATCAGACTGTGGTTTGTATGATATATGGTGATTTGCTTTAAAATTGGTTATTTGGTTTGGGTCTAATTTTTCATTTGTAATGTGTTTCTGATCATGAACGGGTTTCATCGTTATCGATCTTAATTTAACAACTCAGGATCCCAAACAACTAACATCAATTGAATGTTGTAGAAACTTCTTTATACTTTGGTAAAATCGCATAATCTTCACTGATCTCAGCTTTTTGTTTTCATAAAATGGGGCTATGTACATTTTTGCATCATATTAATACACCAACTAAATGGAAAATTTGGAAAGAACATCACAATATTGTTAAAAGATGTTAAAATCATAAAAGACGGTGTACTCATTTATTTAATTTTCTCAGTTATTTTTCAAAAATAGTTTTAGTATAAAAAGTCTTTCAAAAAGAAAGTTTAGCTAAAAAATATCTTAAAACACTCAAAATTCTAAAATAAACATCAATAAAAGTAATCTCTCATATATAAAAGGTTTCATTTGAAGGTTTCTTAAGCTATATTAATAAGAGACTTAACACTACCAATAAAAACATTTAGTTAAAAACACTACCTATAAAATATGTCAAATAAATATCATAATTTTGTATTGAGTTAAAATGAAAAAAAAATTGTGGAAAGTAACTAATATTCATTCTTTTCGTAAATTATATTATATATTTGAATGCCATATTTTAACAAAGTTGAATGTATATACAAAGATGAATGCCATCTTATATATATATATATAATAGTATAATCATTTATAGCATGATATATAAAATATTAATTAATCTAAAATATATCTTAGCAAGTTATATATATACATATAAAATAAAACCCCAATAAATTATACAAAATACAAAAATAGAAATAATTTTTTTACATGTTAAATCTAATCAATCGTAAGTCTATAAATATATCTTAACAATATATATATATATAATAAATCGTATAAAAAGATAAATAATTGTTGTTTACATGACAAAATAATCAATTGCAAGTCCATAAAACTTTATTTTAATTACTATATATTCAAAACAGAACAAATTTTGAGAAAACAGTAAAACACTTACCCTTGAATGAACCATTTTTAATGGTTATACAAACTTGATTCTATACTTATAGTCTCTAATAAAAATAATAATATAATAATAAAATTTAAATTGAGAATAAACTTACAATTTAAAATTGTAAGTAAATTTTAAGATTTTAATATTATTAAATTGTGTAAGAAATAGCAACACTAATTATAACGAATAAAAAAATTTGATAGAAAAATGTATTTGTCTTTTAGTTTCTTATAACTCAAAATGATAATAACCATTTATAATAAAATTCCTCACAAAATAATGTCCCTAGAAATATTTTATGAAGCTTAACAAAATAGTCAATATAATCTAACTTTCAATATAAAAGTAAACTAAATATTTTAAATGTATTTTACCAATGTATGTGTAAACTAAATATTTTTAAATGTATTTTACCATCGAATGTATTTATTATATATATTTTGTTTGATTACCACCTGTATATATTTGTTCATGTAGCACACATATGTTGACAGTCAAATAAAAGAACATTTAAAATCAAAATAATTAAAGAGTACAGAAATTTTATGATTAACACCAATATAGATCAACCAACGAAATGTACAACTTTATAGCGGTCGTATCATTTTCCAATAAACATGTTGGAAATAAAATATACAATCAGAGAAATCATTACAAACATATGTGGTGCTTACCGAAATTGAAAAATAATTGAATAAAATAGGCCTTTCTTTAGGTGGTTTAATAGTTTATGCCCTAATAAGCTGAATTTCAGACTCTTCTTCAGGTGGTTATATCACATTGAATGGACCATACTATGGATCCTGAACTCATGTCTTTACCGTCAAAAAGATGAGGATAAAATTGTCTCGAGGATGGATCACAAATGCGAGAGAAATATGACCGTTGATTATCAACATAGTTTGCAGAGTATTGTGACGAGGTTCATTAGGTTCTTTGAAGAAAATTCCGGTATTTTGCCTATAGCCTATAAATAGACAGGTCGACGCCTCAAGTTTGGAAGATCAACATGGAGAATTTTCCTTGAGAATGAGTTGTTGCAAGGTTCAAGACTCTGAGCCTGGTCAAACTTGAAAGAGAAGTTGGGAACTTGGGATGCTTCGCTTGAGTTCATTGTTATAAATATCAAGAGCCTTGAGATTCTTTAATTCCGAGTAAATCGCTGGTAATGGACTCGAGAAGTGGTTAGTTTAAGATAAAGATGAATCAGGTTCTTGAGGTTAATTATGTAAGAAGCTGAATTTTGTTTCTAGCTGCAACAGATAATTCTTTAGCTAGAGAATTTTAAAAATTAAAAATGTGTTATATATTGCGAACTGAAAGAGAAAATGTATGAAAAGTACAATCGACTAATATTTTTAAAAGTTAAAAATAAAAACTATTAATGACAAAATAAAAATTATATATAGATGGTAAGCTAACTAAATGATTTCTAACAAGGATAAGATAATAGATAGTAAAATTGTAAGAGAAAATAGTGAGAATAATATAAAACGAAATGATGTCTCGGATAAATCATCATAACTTAATTATATCAATATTATAAGTTCGTACATTTTTTTTGCTGCCATGTCAACAAACAAAAAAAACATGATACATCAGTGTAATTTTTTAAATTTATTAATAAAATTCAAATTTTAAAATTTGAATTTTAACCATATTTTAACAATAAAACAAATGTTCCAAAACTAATCTTTATAGTTAACAATATATCAAATAGTTATGGTTGTCTGTTATCTTTTGGTTTAGCCTAAACTTTGGTAGTAAAAATGAAAACAATTGGCGAATTCATTATTTTCAAATTTTTGTTAATGTGAGTTTGATGAAACATAAAAGAATAACAAGAATATATTTTCTCAAATATAATAATACATAAATATATAACCTAACGTATATTTATAAATAGTAAACAATAACAACTACTATCAATTTTTATGCTATTTTCCTATTTTCTAAAAAGATAAAAATTGACTTTTCATTTTCGATTTTGTTAAATTATAAAATTTGAGAAGAAATGTATTTAAAATCCATTAAATTCAAGAAAAACAAATATTGTGAACAAAGTAAAATATTTACATTTTTATGAATTGTTTAAATATATTAACAAATGTATAATTTCAAAAACAAAAGAAATAGTAAATCTGTAATAAAAATATCGAACTATAATAAATTAAACTAAAAATTTCACTAAAATTTAAAATATATTTGTATTATTTCGTTCATTTGTTTACCATGCGTAGGGAGTCCGACAGTTTTTTATAAAATCATAAACAGGTCACATTTGACAAAAAAAATTGTTATTTGCAAATATTTATATAAGTTTTATTATTTATTTATTACGTAGTGTACGTTTCCTCTATTTCCATAAATATGGAAAATATTTTTGACATACAATTATTGATTTTTATTTTGTTTATTTAGTTACCATTATTTTATAATAATCTTTTTTGAACAAATTTCTTAATAGTCCAAAAATATAATTAATTATAATTACCGACAAGAGTATAAGATGGTATAAAATAAATATTTGATTTTGTGACCATAATAGTTGTACATATAGTAAAGTAGGTGGAAAATAAAATCTCTAAGGGGTGTATTCAACTCAGGTTTTAGGTGATTTATATTAAAATGACAAATCCACTGTTATTTAAACATGAATTTTAAAACTCATTTAAAATTCACTGTTATTGAACTTGACATTTCGTGAAGTACTCAAGTCCACTGTTATTGAACATAATTTAAGTTATGGAGTTTTAAAGTTTTCAGATTTTAGGGTATTTTGGTGGATTTTCTTAGTTAAAAATTGAAATCCAAATCCCATGGTTTTAGATGATATTTTAGAGTGCTTTAACAAAAATCACCTAAATCTCTGCAACTTATTTAAATCATCTAAAACTCCATTAAAAATCAAATCACCTCAAATGTTAATTTGAATACACCCTCTAAGTTAATAATGGCAAGACGATGCTATTTTATTACTAAGTTGACCAAAAATCTATGATATTTTATTGTTATCTATATTACTAAAACTCAAGTACAAAATTGGAGTGTTTGGAGACATGAATTACGGTTTTAAAAAGAGGTTTGTTTGGAAACATGTATAACAATATTAAATGAAAATTGTTTGGAAACATGGATAGCAGTATATTTACTTCCTTCTATTTACACATTTAATCATTGCATTTATTAGATATTTCCTTTTAGTAATTTTTTTTTATTTCACAGTTCTACCACTATATAAAATCAATTTAAATTAATTAATTACAATTCCAAACTTATCTAACCAAATGATATTTATATATTGATCATTATTAATATTGTAAAATTATTACTAAATAAAAATTTCTATTTCACTTAATTTAGCCAAACACATAAAAATAATTTTTTTATTTGTTTATGGAATCGATTAAACATAGACATTAGGATACCCATTTAGTGCAAGTCGTTTCTTTGGTGTATATTTTTTGGGTTTTGATTTTTTAGGTACTTCTTTTTGTGTTTCTTTTTATTTACAGATTCTACCATTGCATTTAAAATCAATTTAAATTAATTAATTACAATTCTAAAACTTATCTAAACAAATCGATATTCATATATTGATCATTATTAATATTGTAAAAATATTACTAAATAAAAAAATTTCTATTTCACTTAATTTAGCCAAACACATAAAAATAATTTTTTTTATTTGTTTATGGAATCAGTTAAACATAGACATTCAGATACCCATTTAGGTGCAGTGTTTCTTTCGGGTGTATATTTTTTGGGTTTTGATTTTTTTAGGTTACTTCTTTTTGTGTTTCTTTTTATTTACAGATTCTACCATTGCATTTAAAATCAATTTAAATTAATTAATTACAATTCTAAAACTTATCTAAACAAATCGATATTCATATATTGATCATTATTAATATTGTAAAAATATTAGTAAATAAAAAATTCTATTTAACTTCATTTAGCCAAACACATAAAAATATTTTTTTTATTTGTTTACTGAAATCAGTTAGGCATAGACATTCGGGTATCCATTTAGGTACGGGTCGTTTCCTTCGGGTATATATTTTTGGGTTTTGAAATTTCTTTTTAGGTACTTCCTTTTTATATTTTTTTATTTACAGATTCTACCACTGCATTTAAAATCAATTGAAATTAATTAATTACAATTCCAAAAATTATCTAAATAAATCGATATTCATATATGACTCATTGTTAATATTTCACAAATATTACTGAATAAAATTTTCTATTTCACTTAATTTAGCCAAACACATAAAAATATTTTTATTTGTTTACGAAATCTGTTACGCATAGACATTTGGATACCCATTTAGATACTGGTCGTTTCTTTCGGGTATAGATTTTTTGGGTTATGAAATTAGGCCATGTTTGGATATAAATTTATGTGTGAGTTTCAAGTTGGATCCCGGTCTGTATGAATTTTGTTCTGATGTATAGGAAACTAAAATATTCAAATAACAAATGTATTTAAAATGAATCGGATATTTGAACTAAAAATAATGGCTGCACATAATAAAAAATCAATATAAAAGTATTGTACATTTGGATTCAAAATCATTTCTTTACAACAAAATACACAAATATGTTGATTTGTATAAAATTTAAATTACAATGTAAATATTTAATTAATAAAAATTATGTCACATTGTATAAACAAAATATCAATATAAAATATTGTACATTTGTTCTAAAATTATTTATTTTAACAACAAGCCAAATAAATATGTTGATTGGAGAGGGAATAAAAGTCAGAAAAACACAGTCTACCGGAGAGCTACATGTGTGAATTTATTTTAAAGAAAGTTTTACTAAGATAAATACATTCAATAATTACAAACAAATAATATATTTTATAAAATGAAAATAATATCCGCCCTTTCAGTGGATCAAAATCTAGTAATTAATTATAACACACACAATTTAAATCGTGATAAAATAATATATATACAGAATAAAAGTTTAAATAATGATAGTTTTCAAAATAGTACAATTTCAAAATATATGATAACTATAATTCGATAATATTAATGATATTATATATTTATGTTAAAATATTAAAAAGATTATTCTATTTAATTGTGCTATATTTTGAAATAGTTCAAACATGGACTAAAATCTATTAATTTATAATGTTTTACTATATATAATAAATATATCCCATTATTGGAACAAAGAAATGTTTGCTAAAATATATTAGTAGATTTTTTTCCAAAAACGATAATAACAGCAAATATGGAAATTTTAATTATAGTCAAAATTAAAAAGCGTATTAAATTGAAACTTCTTGAAAACCTCATATAAATAGAACCTGTCCTAAAGAACTAGAAATCATAAACATAATTTCTTTTCCATAGAAAAAGGCTAAAAGAAATGGCTATCACAAAAACCTCTGTGTCTCTTTTCCTTCTAATAGCATTGGCAATTTCGATGTTCAACTGCAATGTTGTGGTCGCATCAGGTATGGTGCTTTTTACAAAACATTTACTTTTGTTTTGTTATATTTCATTATCTTTAAAAGAAATTGTTAAAACATTATCTTTAAATACTCTTTAGATATCTAGTTGAAGATTTAAAAAAATATCAAATTAGCGATGACAAAAAGGAAATCGAATTAGCCATAGCATTCATATGTGTGTAGTAGTGCTGAAATTATTCTTCACAATCGACATTCCAATAAAAATTCTGATAGAAACAGTATCGGATCTTTTCAAACAACCAAATATCCTAATAACCGGATTGATTAGTCTAAATTAGATCTGGGTCCAAATTCTTTGTCATTAATTTAAAATATATATAGTTATACACAATTAATTAAAATATTTTATAATATTATACTGAATGTTTATGCAATATTACTTGAATTTTAGTTTTAGTAGTATTTAAAATGATTTTAATATTAGTTAGATATTTTTCCTTTTATGGATCGGATCGGTCACATATATCTTAATGTTTATATATATAATTATGATTGTGAAAGTCATGAATTTGGATCCGGTTGATAAAAAACACAAACCGCAAATCTGGATATCTGGATATCTTGAAATTTCTAGATATCCATGAATCCAGCCAGTCTTAATATTATGTAATATACAACGTTCTTCTAATGTTATGTACCATACAAGTTCTTTAAAAAAACTATTATTTGGACATGGTATATATATATATATGATTTGTGAAAGTCATGAATTTGGATCCGGTTGATAAAAAACACAAACCGCAAATCTGGATATCTGGATATCTTGAAATTTCTAGATATCCATAAATCCAGCCAGTCTTAATATTATGTAATATACAACGTTCTACTAATGTTATGTACCATACAAGTTCTTAAAAAAAAACTATTGTTTGGACATGGTATATACAGAACTATAATCTTGTCGTGGTTGTTATGTGCAGTGCCACCAAATTGCCATGCTCAATGTGTGCCAGGAAGGTACGAACTTCGTGAATGTGTCCATGACTGTATTGTGGAATATGGGTATAGTTATGGGAGGTGTGTTCCGAACCCTAATGGAAGATGTTGTTGTAACCACGAATGATAAGAAACGATATTTTCTTATACTTGGTGATATAAGCGATGAATGATATTGTTCTCAGTTTTATTTGCTAATAAATTTGACTAAATAAAACTAATCCTATTATGCAATGGACTTTCTAGCTTTTAGTAGACGAAATTAACTACTAAAACTAGAATAATTCATAAACTTTGTAATAACTAGAATAACCAGTGTTTTAAATCCGGACCGAATCGTGGTGGACAGGGTTGAACCATGAACCAAAATAATCCAGATTGGTTAATATCAAAACTCAATTAAAGTTGAACCGGTTAAAAATCTATATTGAATCGTCAAAAACCCGGAATTCGGTGACTCATTGAACCGGCCAAACCCGGGTTCGTATATAATCCAAAATTTGTTGATAAAATAATTAACTTTTCTTCTTTTAAACTAAAATATAGGATTGAAACATTTTATTTCATGGTCACTTGTGTTGAAGATTTTAATAATTGAAACATTTACGTTTTTGAAATTTGTATAATTTATAAAAGAACAAAACACTTGTTTTATTTCAAAATATAAATTTTTTAAAAGGTGATGAAGATTTAGAGTGATAAAGATCTGGAGAATAAAGTTTAAATATGTTTTTCATATTGATTTTAGATTTGAACTATTAAATTTCATTACTTTTGTTACATTTTAGTTGTTATTTTTTTAAATTTTTCTAAATATTATGACTATTGAAACATTTTATTTGAGAATAAATTTGGAGAAGATGGATTTGGCGCGGTTGACCAACAAAGCTTTCTGTCTGGGCGATGAAGAAAGCCATGGAAGGCGTTAACAAAACACTTCTCTTCATTGTTAACGGCGACATCTTTTTTTTTACCTATTTTATTTTAATTTTTTCACTAATCTTACATGGCATAATGATAGAGAGTTTATCACAGGGAATGAACAAGGTTTTGTTTTCATAAAAGTGTACAAACTGATTCAAAGATATTTTCTTTAGAGTTTACTGCTCATTCCCATGTCTCTCATTCCATTGAAATATAGTTTCATAAATAGAACGCATATGATTTATGTTTTCAATTCTTCCTTTAATGATGATTTTAATTAAAGCTCGACTACGAAAGAAACGGTTCAGAATGAAGTCTATAGCAGATGAATGCTTTTATCATGTGTTAAATTATGGTTCAGAGAAAAAATGTTTATGCATCTGATTGTTTTTGCACTTCAGACCTAAGCTTGCTCTTCTTCTATGTGCATATTACTTCAGATAAATCTTATTTTATGTCATTGCAGGCTATTCATGACAGTATGGAATCTGAATTATTTAGAAGGCATCTGTCATCTATATGTCGACAAGGCTTGTAATGTGGGTATGGCTAAGCGCATAGTTTCTGATGCAAAGTTGGATTATCCAGCAGCTTGTAGTGTCATGGTAAGAAAACTTCTACCTTCCCTCGAGATTTCTGTAATGTAATGGGATCTTTAGTTTTGTCTTCTCTTTCTCTCCTCTTTGAGTCTTTTCAGAAACCCTTCTTGTGCATAAGGATCTGGAACAGAATTATGTGCTCAATGAGCTTAATTATATTTGCTCTGCAGAACACTGCTAAGTCATGATTGAATGGGTCATACATTCGATTTAGATGTCTCATATGCATAAACATACCACAACACTGCAAATTTTAACAAATTCTTAACTTGTGGAGGAGACTTGGATGTTGGATGTGGATGAACAGTTAATTTGTGAAAAAATTCTGCAACAGCAACACTTCACTACCTGCTGGAGACTCGGATGATCTTGATTTTCAGACGGTTTTGGAAGGTTTCAGCCATCAAGACCTTGTTGATTTTGCGGCAACTGTTATAATCTGATTATTAGCTAGTGCTCATTTGTTTAGAGATGTAGAATCTTATCGATTATGTAATGAGCAGATAGTCCAGTTTGACCTCCTTCAATTTTCTTAATTGGTGGAATACAAAAAGGTTTAGCTTTCGGGTTTGAGCAAAATATTATTCTGGTTCAGTTTTGTATATTGTAGTTCCGATTCCAAAATCATGACATTTTAATGGAACTTTAATCATCATGAATTGATGGTTTTTACTTTTCCAGTTGTGTGTTGACTAATATGATCGTAAGTAAAGTGTGAACTTTATATTTCATCTTGTTATGTTTTGTAATTTGCTTGCACAGATCAAATGGAAAACACATGAATGCTAACAACGAACATAAGAGTCTCATTCAAACATATCTGATTTTTTCTCGATGTACTTGAAAATGGACACGCTTACCTAACAACACTCTTCCATAAACTTTTTGGCATTCTTCACCACAACAAGTACTCTCTCTTCATTTTTAAATTTGTAGAAGTAAACTTTTAAAGAAGTCTACACTTATTAGCTAATAACATAGTCAAATTAAAAATTTAACAGTAATCATTTTCACCATGAGAAGATGGTTGTGATCGGAACCTACAAAGGTACTATGTAAATCTGTAATTCACGTTTTACCAAAGGGAAATAGATGACGACAGTTACAAAAAAATTATACATAATTCTGATTTTAAATTTCACTAGAAATAAATCAGATTCAAAATTAAAGTAACCTGAGTTTAATTCAACATTAAATTAAGTTTGGTTTATGCAAACCCAGATTTTACGTTAAAAAATCTGTCACAACATAAATTAATAAATCTGTTAAAACACAAATTAATAAGTCTGCCAAAATTTATGTCGAATATGTAACTCTGCCATCTTATACTAATAAAGTAGGCTTTTATCTCTTTGGAGGGAAAAATACCATGTGGCATTTTCTTTTAATAATTAAAATATTTTCTCAATTTAAATTTAATGAATTTTGGTATTAATTGTGAAATAAATTAGAGGTTTTAAACTTGCCTTCATACAGATCCAAACGTTTATAAGAGTGTTTTGAATCTGACCCGGACCCGTAGTTGAACCGATAAATCCGGTAACCCAATATAAATGGTTTGGGTTTAGTGAAAAACCACAAACACACACAAAACTCACTAAAACCCGATCGTGTTGACCTGGTTGAACCAATAGATAATTTTATTTTTCTATTTTTTAGTTCAAGTTATGTTTTAAAATTACTTTTATATTCAAAATTTCTAATTAAAATTTAAAATTTTCAGTTTTATTGTCGTCTTCCTCTTTTCCTACACTATAATTTCGTTTGCAAGAAAGGTGAGTCATGATTGTGCTTGAGTCGCCGTCGTAAAAAAAGCGACTAAAGCGATGAGGCTTATTATTCCTCTACACTATAATTTCGTTTGCAAGAAAGGTGAGTAAATTATTTTTTATTTTATTTTTAACTTAGTTTATAACAAATCATTACGTTTTTAATTTACAGATCAAAAGAATAAAATCATATGATCAAGTGAATTACAAAACAGAGTTTTGGATTGTTGAAGAAGAAAAACCTGGCGAGCTTGATTATAATAAATTAGAGAATGCTCTTGCTGAAGAATATCCCAAAGATGATGAAGTGACAAATTTAGAAAATTTTGTTGGTAAGTTTTAAAATTTAGAAAACCAAAATTAGTTAATGTGATCTAGTGTTAGTTTATTTTGTTATTGACAATTTATTACGATGATGCTTTAATTTTGGTTTATTTTGGATTGAAATTTTAATTTTATGTCTTGATTTTTAGATGTCATAACTCTTATGTTACAATTTTTTTAAATAGTCTAAACTATTTCTTAATATTTTGTATGTACATTTAAAATACTTAACTTTAGTTTTTATATATATTTGTTTTCATAGCTAATATATTATTATATAATAAAACTAATTCATCTGCGATTCATTAGCGGTTGATCAATGATCCAGTGATCCGTAAATCATCCGATTCAGTGTCCGGTCCGGATTTCAAAATACTGGTTTATAGGATTTCTTTGTATTTGATGTTGGCGATGGAGAATATAGCCTCTCAATTCTCCTTCTTTACTTGCAATCGGCGTGTCGTTCATATTATCAATCCAGAAATTCCACTCATCCCACTATCTCCTATTGAATGCTTCTTTAGTTCCTGCTTTCTCAGTTTCATTGTATATGTATAGACGGTGTGAGAGTTCGGACGATAATCCCTTTACTTTTCCCAATTCAATCATTGTCGAATTCTCAGTTTCATTGCTCGGAGTTGAAGACAAATCGGTGTAGAGATATTCAGGCTAGGCTACAACAATTTTGGCAAGCCTGAAATGTTAAGAAAGGGGTGAGATATTGGGGTTGATATGTTGTTGATTAATGGGAAGGTACACCGGTTTATTATTTCAGTTTACCAGTTAAGTTAATGATTGCTTACTTTTAAAGTAGTAGTTTTCTTATGCATCATTTCCTTTCTTAGGTGGTGCTTTTACATGCGTTAATCAACTTTCTCAGGTTTAACACCTTCAAACATTTCTTGAAAGAAAGCTCAGTCTATGACATGAGTATTTAAGATTCCAACTAAATTAACTTTTTTACATTATCGATTTTATTCTATTTTTATTAATCGATTAGTAACAACTACTTATGATATTCTACTTTGAACTAAACAACTTCAAACAAAATAATATACTACGGTTGCAAACCACTATCAAAAAGATCAGAAAATATCATTTTTTACATATTTTCATTTTACATATTTTTAACATATTTTCTTTACTAAGGCCATGTAATAAATTATAAATTTAAGTAAGAATACAACATACGAATCCGGTGCGTAGCGCCGGAATATCACTAGTAAGAAAATAAATCGAACATAAAAAAGTAAGTCCAATACAAAAATCTACCATTTACAACAAACTGCTATCTCACTCGCTATGCATATCTCTAAAAATATGTTTTCTATTCATATCAGACAATTAACTTTGGAAACAAAATGGCGTTTTAAGAAAATTTGACACCACTTTAGTGATATATTCATATTTCTAACCAGATTTTATAAACAGACTTATTATTCAAGATAGATTTATTTTTTGAAAATAATTCTGTCAACGATCAAATGCTAATGGCATTTTGGTAATGTTCTTTTTTTGTTATAACTATTATGAATGGCAATTTCAACCAGAAAAACATTATAATAATTTTTGAAACACATGAGTCATTCTGGTAAATAACATATTCTCATCCTTTTTCTGCTAATAATCATCTCCCAAACTCCATACGTTTCTAATCAATATTGTGCAAAGCATCTAATCCATAGCGTTTCACATCCTTGTCGCGAAAAAATATAAGTTCTCCTTTTTCTTCGTTTTATCTACTTACAAAGTATAAGGGATATAATGAAACTATGGATTCCAGATCAGACATAGCTAAGAGGCTTAGATCATTGAGAAGTTGAAACTAAGGTTTTAGCTCAATGGAAAGTTGAGTTTGTGGGCTATTTTACCGCTCAGAAATACGAGAGTATCAAAGAAGAGGTGTGTCCTCACGGCATGTCTTTCTGGTAGAGCGATTTACATTTTGGGTAAAAGCAACTCTTCAATTTTGAATTGTGACTTAAAGTTTTGGTCGAATGAGGGTGCACAAAGGGTTTTTTAAACTCATCTTCACTTTTACTTGGACAAAATTAAATGCATTGAGGAGGAGAATAAGACTTTTTCCACTTTAGAAAGTCCCACTTTTGATGACATTACACGTTCTTATGTATGTTTTGGTTTAGTTGATTTTTGTCTGGATTGTTTCATTTTTAGTCTTATTTAAAAAAGTATTTGTTTTTTTTTTGAAATGCAAATTATTAAGAAGCACAAATGTAGAATGCAAAACCCACTCATAAAGTCTTTTGTTTTACAACATATTTAAAATGTAAATAGACAGATACTAAACAATAATAGCAAATAAGCTCAAAAGGATATAAAATAAACTAAATCTCAATGCCGAAGAAACGGCCCCTGAATCGGCATGCCCAAACCCCGGGCCTCCGAAGAAGAAATGAGTGTCCCATTCTCTTGTACGAAGATCTTTTATTTTGTAGCATTCTGGATTTGTTGTTATTGACTTCAAATTTTGGATTGATCGGAGACTGTTGTTGTCGTAGACAACTTCCAAGTTGCGGAAATAGCTGCTTTTCCCGAAGCCTTCATCAGGGAAGTGGCCAGAACCCATCTGGGTTTTCGTGTGTCGGCCGAAACTCTGTGAATTGACAATTTCGCCACCCCATTCTATGCTCTCCGCATGATCAGCTAAGCTCGTAAATAATTCCGCCGGCCAATATCCGACTAGTTCATTGTTTAAACATAGCCACCAATTTCCAGAATTTCTATCCTGTAATTTGTTTATCAATTAGAAAAAAAAATTTAATATACTGAGAATCTTTAAAATGAATATATATATATAAGTTTGATAAAGAAACTATATAGAATATCACTGAATACATAGTATGATAAGCGATCAGACACTAACCTTCCATACGTTAACGGTAATCTCATATTGGCTACTTCCGAAAGAGGAAACCTGAAAATAGCGCCTCCAATAACGATATTGCCACTGGTTTGTATAAAACCAGGGCATCTAACGTTATAGCATCCAGTTTTGTAAGCATTATTCTGGAAAAGATTTTAATTATCTATTAGCATGAAAAACTAATTCAAAATAAGTTATTGTTGATTATTAATATCTACATGTATGACCTATTTTCTTTTTAGTGTAACTGTAAATATTAATAGAAGTAGTAAACTGGTTTAATATTTAAGAGCGTGATTGACCTTTTTGAGCAACAGAGCGTGATTGAGAGTGGTAAAAATCCATACCGTATTTGTAATTTAAATCCTAAGATTATATTTCGAATTTAGGTGTAGGTCGATGTAAATATTTTTTCTGTTAATGTTTTGCGTAACTAAATATGGTTTTCTTTAACCTTTACTGACAGCTATAGTTATATATATATATATATATATATATATATAATTTTACTTTTTAATATTGTCTGGAGACTATACTGTTTCGGAAGGAATATTGAGCGTATTTGTTGAAAGTTACAATATTACTTCATTTTAAAGTTGGTATAGTAATAGTAGACTCTGAAGTAATTAACGTTGGGATGGAGTTTAATGATACTAAATACATAAAACAACAATAATAGTGATTTTGTTTTTTGTAACGTAAAATAAATGAGCTGAACTGATAGTGAACAATTTAAGCGTACCGTCCAGAACAGGAATAAGCGAGTCTTGTTGTCCCTATACAACTTAGGCAGAACCTACATATTTGAAGAATAAAAACCAATTAGTGTGTTAGTCGTTTATAATTAGACATTTACATCTATTGGTTAAATTCAAATTTAGACAACAAACATAATAAAGAATACCTGCAAGCCAACTTCGATGGTATTAAGATTACCATAATCGTATCCCCCCCCGAACTAATCCAGATCTGCGATATAGACATTTCTTTTGCTTCGTCTTCTATCGCTGGATTCCAAACATTTATCGTCGACTTTGTTCCATATAATTTCTGTTGCGTCTTCATAACCATGATCGCGTACTGTCATATTTGATAATTAGACTAAATAAACATCACAACACAAAGATGAAAGTTTCTTAGTAAAAAACGATGAAAAGGTTTAAAATGATGTAGCAATCAAGTAGGATTATTAACTGGTTAGTTTGATTGCAAAATCTGATTTTTCTCGGATTTCAATGTTTTAAGTGTACCATAAAAACGAACTGAACAATCTTGTTCAATAGTTGGATTTTATTTCCGTGTGGTTTTACTTTCAGCTTAAAATCAACTATGTGTATCTTTTACAGCAGTACATTTATACTGTGGGTAGATTTACTCATTACATATTTTTACAGATTTATTTTTGGTCTAGTTTTATAGATTTATTTGTTTATGGACACTAAAATATATATTTTGGTTTGGTTCGGTTTGGTGGACTTCTTTTTGTACTGCAACATTTGTTTAGCTATGTTACATTTACATATATATATAACCAATAAGAGTTACTGGGCTTGTAAAGAAAAATAGATGCGTTAAACAAATCAGATCTATGGGAATATATTGCAAACAATCTTAAGAAATCGAAATGATATCAAAGAAAATAGTATAAATATTAAACAAATATAATATATTTGTAAACATGATATATCTAAACAAAATGGATTTCAAGTGAAGATATTGATGTAGTATAGATCAGTGTCTACCAATTTATGATTAAAGATGATATAAAAAATTAAGCATGTTATGAGAATAATTTAATTCATGGTTGCTACTTTTAACATGTAAATTGGTCAAAGCCTCATGTTACTTTTGTTGGCTGTACTGTAATTATTCATAAATTAGATACTTTTTGGCCCAAAAGCACCTAGAGATAAAACCTGTTACAAAAAAAAAACACCCAGAGAATGTGGTTATCGTCATGTCTGGTTTGGTATTGGGACGGTTCTTTTGAAAACATATACCAATGAGTCTATTTTTATTTCATTTTTCGGTTCAGATCCCAATGTTGTAAGAACAGGGCATTCATGGAAATATTCTTGCAAAAAGAACCTTGTTAGTTTAAGTTGTAGCTGGCCTGTCATAATAACAGGATAGTGATTAGTGGCCGTGAAGAAATAGTTAGATGTTGAGAATATTTATCTTACGGAAATATGTTTTATTAGTCATTAATTACTTAACTAGAGATAACATGCTCATTACAAGCTTTTAGATTGACACGTCGTTTCTAATTTAATTAAGGCTGTAAGAAAGTTCTAATTTAATTTCTAGTTTTGCCTTGTGAGTGAAAATGTGATCTAAAATTTATCAATGAACCAGTATAAATTAGCGCTAAGAGGTATAGTTTAGAATTCGTTACCTCATGCCCGGGAGTATAATTAGTCCGGTCCGGTTCTGTACGACGGCTCACAGTATCATTGCCAGCCCGTATCGAAACAGTGCCTTCAGGGCACATAGCAGTGCTGACATGGGCTTCAAATGTTTGTCTTTTGTCTTTTTGAAACGTTCCGATCGGCTTAGGAATTTCCGATGGCCATGCCTATTTTTGAAGTATTAGCTTCGTGTATTAAAAATATTAACATGGAAACAATGAAATGATAAAAACTACAAAAGTAAAATTACCTGAAGCACGTGATTCTTTAATAGTATATTTTCAAATGCTGGTTGCTTCTTTATATCAATGCAGTTGACATCTTCTCCATCTGAGCTCTGATAAAATGATGATGGATAAAAATATTTAGTATAATTTGGATACGTCACACCCAACGGTGGTCCTTTTAACTATATTACTAAATAATTATTGCCCTAAAATGAATACAAAACCGTGTTATATCAAATAATTATTTACCTATCACAAACAATAACATCGTATATTTAATACTACAATAATAGTACTACTATTTTAAATTATTTGATATAATACTTTTATTCCTTTTAGTTTAGGGCAAAAAATCGACAACGAAAACCATAACAAAGATCGACCTTAATGGTTACAGCATTTGTGACTATGGCTAGAAGTATGATGAATCGTAGAAAGTGATCCATCTAAATCGATTTCTCCCGAAGTTCCTCTCACGATTTGCTCCTAAAGTTCATCCGACGCACTACTCTGGAAGTCCTCTCTCCCTCCTCTCTGCAGAATGGCCTCTCTGGTCGATCCTTTAAATGAACAAAGCTACTTGTCAAAGGGATCATTTAAAGGGTTTTCAAGCCTTTAGGGCAAAGTAGTTGCGTGTGGATGTCTTATAAATGGTTTTGTTTTTTGTATGAGTATTATTAATTTATTAATGAATTGACTAAAGAATAAACCCATGCGATGAAGAATGATTTCAGGAAATTGTTACATTCCAATTTATTATATTTTTATTTATATATGGAGTATATATGTAATGATTTTGGAACATTCGAAAATAGAAACCTGCAGGACACTGGCTCGTCAACTTTTTTTTTAACTTACTGGCTCGTCAACTATTTGTTCATTTAAAATACAAAGTGTTCCAAAATTGCCTCGCAGCGCCCCTAATCTTTCGCGATTTGAGAAACCCTAACCCATCCTCCTCTCCTCACGCTGGGCGGCCTCACGCCCGTTCGTGAGAATATCCATCCTTGTCTCCCTCTCCGCTCCTCATGCCCCTAAGAAGAAGAAGATTAGCCGGTCTCTTAATGGGTCCTCGAAGATGGCCCGGCTCCAAAGCTCCTTGAAATCGTCGACTTCGGTAAAGTCTTTGAAGAAGTCATCTCCTCTCGCCAGTGCTTCATGTGCTGCTGCTAATCGCCACCGAGGTGGAGAGATGACCATAACGAAGGCGGAGGTTGTCGTCTCACCAACTCTGCCTTATCTTCAGATTTGGCATCACCTGCTCCCAATTTCGTCGCCATTGGGGATAACTACAGATTACCACCGTGGTACTGATAACACCTCTACTCCTTTCGGTGAGGAGGAATCTGGGAATTGCTCCGTAATCAACCTAGATGCAAGTTCACCCGCGTCAAGAAGAGCGTTTGAATGATGCGGCTGGAGTGAAGAGCTATGCTAGTCTTATTAAAGACTCTGCTACTCTGAAGAGTTAGGCACGCCGTCTGAGCATGTCTCGGGTGCCCCGTTTGTTCTCATCCCGGATGATAACATCGAAGCAGCTAAGGAAGAGTTTCGTGACTTCATCTATGCGAGGTTTCATGGTGATTGCCCTTCGATGGGTGATATCATTGGAGTGGTCAATGCTATATGGGCTAAGACTGGTCAGAATATTTGTACACAATGTGGGCAAGGCGAATACATTCTGAAAGTTACAAGCGGCAAAACGAGGGAGGTGCTTCTTGGGAGAACGTGTTGGAATATCGCTGGTTACCCGATGTTTGTAGCTCCGTGGTCGCCTGAGTTTACTCGGGAGGCGCCTCGACCAACGGTTGTGCCAGTCGAGCTTGGGTGTCCCATATTTGTTATTCAACAAACAAAGCTTAAGCAGACTGGCCACCGCAGTGAAAGCGGTATCCCTTGCCCGAAGCGGAAGGAAAATTTTCAGGTTCGAAGTTGTTGTCGAGGATTGACTTAACGAAGAAGCTACCGACTAACATCATCTCGGGTTCTCCAATGGGAGGAAGTTGAGATTTCAGTATCTTATCCGTGGTTGCCATTGAAGTGTGACTCTTGCGGTAAATACGGTCACCTCCAAAGTAAGTGCAGGCGTTTCCTGCGGGACACTCTAGGGAAGGCGGTCTATCAGTCCTGCGAGGAAGGGCCCCAGTTAAGACAGAAGTCAAGGCGGGACGTCAAACTTGTTACTCCTGCTTCCTCTCGAGTAATGAGGTAAATTATGTGAATGCTAAAGCGTAGTAATGGGTCAGCAGCACAAATACCATTGGAGGAAGGTGAAATTCCGGAAGTCCACTGATTGCTCGATGGTGCTAATGGCAACTGTAGTCTCATCTGTGGCGCCATTTCATCCTCTATCTAAGGCTGTAAGTGAGACCATACAGATTGTTAAAGCAAGTGCAAGTGGCTCCCCACTACGAAGCTAGTGCGGGTGCTACAGGTGCTGTGACGATAGAAGTCCTTATACTCCTTCCGAGTTGACTATGGCTCATGGCTTGCTGATTCGTTGATTCTGCTGCGCCAGAAGATCCCTTTTCCTGGTTCAACGCAGGAGGTGTGGCCGCAAGGTCACAAAGTCTCATTAGTTAATTATGTCGATGTTTTTTGTGTGGAATGTGAGAGGACTGAACAGTGACAGACGCCACAATATGGTCAGAGACTGGATTAATATTCAGAGACCGCTTTTCGGAGCTTTCCTCGAGACTCATATTCAAGAAAATAATGTAAATAGACTCTTGAATGCAATCCCTGCTGGTTGGAGGTTTTTTGGCAACTATAATCACCATGAGGCAGGACGGATAATAGTAGTATGGGACCCTTCCGTCTCAGTTTTTGTATCTGAGTTTCGCTCAAGTCGTCACATGCGGATTTTATATTATGGCGGAGAAGGTGCATCTTACAGTTACTTTTGTCTATGCTTTTAATACGGTAGCAGAACGCTCTCAGCTGTGGGATGAGATTATTGATATCCAGATTTCTACTCCAGTTAGCAGTAATCCTTGGTCGGTTGTGGGTGATTTCAACCAGATTATCAGAACCAGCCATCACTCAGGTTTTCCTCGGGTGGTTGTTGACACCTCAGGGATTGATGATGTGAATCGGATGTTGCAGGAAGCAGTTGTTTGAAGCGCAATCCAAAGGAGTTCCATTCACTTGGTGGAATAACAATTCAGCGGATCCTATCTCTAAAAGGATAGACCATGCCCTTATCAACCAACATTGGGCTTCATCCTACCAGGACTCTTATGCAGACTTCTTGCAGCCGGACCAATCTGACCATGCACCGTGTGTCTTCAATGTCCCATCGCTTAGGAGGAAGAGGCAGAAGCATTTCAGGTTCTACCATCATGTCACTGATCACCCTGACTACAATAATGCTGTTTGGCGTGGGCGGGGCAGTTGCTGTTGGAACAAACCAGTTTCAGTTGGTAGCGTTTGAAATTGCTTAAGCCAGTTCGAGGAATCTGAACAAGACACACTTCGTGGGATCACTGGAAGAGTAAAGCAACAGTGATGATTGTCGAAGGTTGCAGTGCACCCTCTCCACGCAGCCGATGCTAACACGGCAAGTGAAGAGCATCGTCGGGAGCGAGCTAAGCAACATGCTTCAAAATGCGAACATAAGTTCTTTAGGCAAAGGTCTCGTGTGAGATGGGCGACGTCGGAGATAGAAACACGATTTCTACCATAAAACGGTAGCTCGAGAGGAATGCCGGAACCATATCCACTACTTAATTGATGAAGAGGCCAGTTCCGGGAGGTATCGAGGATATCATGTCGCATTCCTCAACTTATTTTCAGAAAATCTTGGGCCACACAGACATGCAATCTTCCCCGGTTAGTGTCGACTCCCTGGGACCTTCTCACTTTCAGATGTTCGGACTTACAGCATGCTTACCTGAAAAGGGATGTTCTAGAAGCTGAGATCAAAGGAACCCTCTTCTCTATGTCTCTAACAAAAGCCCGTGACCAGATGGTTACGGTCGAGTTCCTTGGGCTTCTTGGGATATTGTGGGTGGTGATGTGATTTCTGCCATAGCAGAGTTCTTTCGGAATGGTCGTCTCCTAAGAGACCTGAACACAACTGCCATTCGCTTCATTCGAAGGCTGCAGCGTCTGCAAGTTGACTGATTACCGCCCATCAGCTGTTGCAATATCATCTATAAGGTGATAACTAAGATTATTGCTAACGGTGAAGCCTATCCTCCAATCATCTATCAGCCGATGTCAATCAGCCTTCCTTAAAGGCCGTAGTCTGGGTGAGAATGTCTTACTTGCGACCGAACTAATCAGAAAGTATGAGACTCCAGGTTGTGATCGCAGCAGTATGTTGAAAATAGATATCCGGAAGGCCCGATCGTATCTTTGGGACTTTGTTATCAAGATTCTACAGGCACAGAATTTTCCTCCTATCTTCGTGACTTGGATAAGTGAATGTATTACTTCCCCTAGATTTTCCATTGCAGTGAATGGTGAGCTGGCTGGGTTCTTCCCTGGTAAGAAAGGTCTGAGGCAAGGTGATGCAATTTCGCCTTATCTCTTTATAATGGTGATGGAAGTGTTATCTAAGTTGTTGGAGAGGCTGTTGACTTGGGGCACATCGGCTCCATCCATTGTGCTTCACACAGAATCACTCATCTCTTGTTTGCGAGATGACCTTCGGTGTTTTCTGATGGGTCTAGACACTCGATCTCTGGTGTTAAGGCTGTGATGACGGGCTTCAAGGAGTGGTCTGGACTTGATATGAATGCTGCAAAATCTGAAAATTTTTGGAGGGTATTTGGATATTGGGCAGAAGTTATAAGTGACATCTCGAGGGTTTAAAGTGGGACACATTCCGCGCTATCTTGGTTTGCCACTCAACCCGAAGAAAATCAGCTTTGCTACGCTGCAACCATTCTGGAGCGGTATCAACTAAGCTCAACTCGTGGACTGTTAAGAGCTTGTCTTTGCAGGAAAGATTATGCTTGTAGCATCGAGAATTTATGGCATGGTCAACCGGAGCTCGTGTTTTCTCTTCAAAAAGATTCTATAACAAGGTGGATTGATGTGTGCATCTTTTTTATGGAAGAACAACACTACTTCACTTCTGGTGCTAGAGTGAGTTGGGAGAACATTTGTAAGCCAAAAAGAAGGAGGGCATTAGAAGATTGGAGGAATTTCAGGCAGTTTTGAGCTTAAAAAGTATGGAGTTTCTTCTCGAGTCGGGATCAATCTGGGTGCGTGGCTGAAAAGTAATGTGTTTGTTGGCCTCGGCTACGGACTGCGTCGGTGTCAAGCAGGTACTCCCTGATTAAGCGGATGCTTGGGTTAGACACCTTGCCTCGACTTGATGAGATGTAATATGGAGATGGGAAAGCTGTGAGTTTTGGCATGATTGGTGGACGGATTTAGGGCCTCTAGTCAGCATGTTTGGGCCTTGGGGTCCAAAGGGAGTTCAGGTGCCTTTAGACTCTGAGTTTGCAGTGCAGTTGA
>JAEACV010000947.1:0-50113 GCA_016432835.1 Brassica nigra
GTCTCGAGGTGAAAATCAAAGCTTGCACAAAATTGATTGGCAGTTTTCAATGACTTATCTCTTCAATTACGGGCTTCTACATTTCAAGTTGATATTGAATGTAACTCCAAAACTCATCCTCTACGGGTTGTTTGATATTTTTATATTTTCTTTTCAATATCAATAGAGATCAAAAAAAATTTATAATTTATGAAGTTTACCAATTTAAAGTAAAGAGGAGCATATTTAAAAGAAACGAATTTTAATATGATAATGAATGATTTAAATAGTAATAGATTAATATTTATTATATATATATATATATATATATATTTTAAAATTAATAAATTGACCATCTTCTTCAGTTTTAGGTGCCAGGCGATCTTGCCGTCTGTGGGTTTTTTTTTTCGTTTGTTGATCTCCCTCGTGTTGGAAATCTTTTGAGTTTGGAGGTTTCTAGCGTGATTTCGAGATAATCGTTTCTAATCCAGCGAGATTCGCGTATCAAGATTTGAGATGGACTTGGATCTGCGAGTTTTCCGTGGAATCGGGATGCGAGCAATGTGGCTCCGTTTTAGATGTGTTAAAAGATGAATCTTTTAAACAATCGGAAGGCTTTACGGAAGACTCATTGTAGATCTCGGACAATCAGACATGGGTTCCAAGGGACCAAGATGCAGCCATTGCCGAGATCATGAGATGATCCATACGGATGGGCGCCAGGACCCTCGCCGTTGGCTTCCTATGAAGTGGACGATCCTCCGTGAGTTTTATCGGCGGCGACCGTTTTCTTGGATTCGATGGAGTAAGCGGCTCTTCGAGGATTTTCGGTTGTGATGATTTCGTCATTGACCGATTTGACCCCAACAGTTAGCCCCGGCTAGCTAGGAACCGTGAGCCTGTCGGATCTAGCTTGCCGTATAACCGTGGGAAGGTGTTGAGGCTAATCGTTTGCATCGGGGTAAATAGTGATTTTACCTCCTTTATATGGAGTAAAAATCTCATTCTTACTTCATCACAAGGTTTTCACTCTCTCTCAAGAATCCTTTCTCTCTCTTTAAGAACAATGTCTTAAAGATCCTCAAAGAAACTCTTCTTCCCATTCATCCTCGGATGACTCTCCTGCCAATGTAAAGCGGGGAGTTGGTCGAGGAGGAAAAGAATCGTATTACCGAGCCTTGTAGGTTCGCCCCAACACTGCAGAGATCCCTGTCCGAGGCCTGCGAGGCAGCCCGGTGCTCCTTTCGGTTTCGGTTTCGTAAATATCTCAAGGTTCTTGAGATTTTACCAGGTTCTGAAGGAGTCAAATTCAGTTCCGTTCGGTACGAGTGCAAGGAATCCTCCATAGAGTTTCTTTACATGTTACTAAGCTTTGCATTGCTGGTATGTGGTTTAATCCCTGGTGCCATTGTTAGATCCGTGCGCTTCACGCTTGAACTGATCCAACTCAGCGTTCTGCCTTGGAGAGTTGGCTTAGCGTCTGATCGCTAGCTCTGAACTCGGGATTGATCTTGGTCCCGATGATTTGAAGGTCTTTGGGGTACTCGGCCGGCGAGGGTGATGGTTACTATATGCTGCCTAAGAAGGATATGGCCGTGATTCAGGGGACTACTTGAATCAAATGTGGCGGGCGTTTCTTCTTGTCCAAATAGATGGCGAGTCTGTCGGGGAGAGCTCCTCTCATATTTCCTTGAGCATGGAACTTCAGCGAGGTATCTGGCGAAAACCCTGTTTTATCTCACCTTTACCGGAAGTCACGAGTTTTAGTGAAAATTTTTCGTTTGTAGGGAACAACCCTAAGCGCATTTTACTGGTGGCGTTTTGTCAAGAGATCTTCTTCGTCAAAGGGCGTTTTCTGGAAATCCTTCACCCTCGAACGGATCGAGATGCGGTTAGGCTTTATCGGTCGAGGTCCTGTCCCGTCGATCGGCATCCGAACCTGTCCTGGCTCCTACCGGAGGCGAAGTCTAATAAGGGGAAGGAAATCGATGATGGGAAAGGCTCGAAAGTCCTTCACCGTTGGGAGAAAAACCTAGTTTGCTCCGGAAAAGCGAACCAGCGGTTTTCCACCTAACAACTTCTTTGATGGCCTTCCTCGGAGTTTACTACTTGCTGGAGGATGAGCAACGGGTTTTCGAGGGCTCCAATGTGTCAGAGGTTTTTGCCGAACTTCTTAACCTTGCGTTGAATCTGTATATAAGCACTTGCTGATCTTGAGTTTTATGCAGGGACTAAGAGTGTTTAGCGAGGCGGCTTCGAGTTTCCGAAATCCAGGTTGCTAACAGAGACCACAGAAGCGGGCGAGCTTTTCGGTTCGACAAGAGGTGAAGGCACAGAATCGAAGCAAACTGAGCTTCATGCTCGGGCTCGTTGGCGGAAGAAGAGGAAGAAGGATGATTGCGAGCGGAGGTGGCAAGGCGGGCGGAATCGTTTGCTGCTGAGTTTCAATGTTTAAAAGCTCAGGAGTTTGTTGGTGATTTCGAGTGCGGGGTTGGTTGTAAACCTTTACAAGTCGAACCAGTTTCTCTTCGATTCGAGATTGCTGAAATGAAGGATTTCATGGCGAGTGTGCTCATGCTGAGTCCTTGGTTCCTCCAGTGAAAGAGTCGGAGACTATGGGAACCTATCGAGGTTTCGAGGATCTGATGGAGGCGGAGCCGATGAGCGCCGAGGATGGTGGGAATGCTTTCGGCGTGAATGAAGTGGACCAGCCTGCTAGTTCATTTGGTTTCGCATCGGTTTCTCAATGTTGACTTCCTTTTGTGAATTGAATTTTGGCGTGTGTGGCGTTTTGTAATTTTATCCTCGGCCGTTGGAGGTTGCATTCTTATGTTTAGGACTGGCCGTTGGTGGCTTTGAATCCTGCCGTCTTTTCGCGGCTTTATGAATATGAAGATTTGCGAGATTTCGTCTTTTGTTTTGATTTATACTTTTCGTCAAGTGTAGAGGGAAGGATCGCAGTAGTCACTTCGTATCCTAACTCTTTTTTTGTCCTTGGTCATTATGCTACTTTTTAGCGTTTTAGGTGTAGCGATAAGAGACATGTTTGGGATCTCGTATCGATATATATGTCTGTGAGATGTCAAGATCCAGCAAGACTGGGTTTAGGAAGACCTAGAGTTTACTCTCAGCTTTGAGGCTGTGCGACGACTGATCGGCTTCGTTTTGCCTGTTAGTGATTTCTTCCTGATTCTTTTCGTTTAAAGTCGCGACTAGTGGCTTATATGACTTGTGTTAAAAGAATCGAGCTATCTTCGGAGTTTACCGAGATGCTAAACCAAAATTTTGGTTTCTTGTATAGCTATGATATCCTTGTCCGGATGTAAGAGGACCTTGTAGGTCTGACTCGATTTTGTTATTGAGTGAAAGCGTTTCTTATGGCGTCCGTCGGGCCAATCGGCGAGTGAGTTATTTTAAGTCGCTGGTGGACTGTCTTTTCGCGGATATCTGAAGTTTTTTTTTTTTTAAGAATTCGCGGCGTCTGCGTTTCTAAAGATATGATTTTCGTTTTCGAAGAGTTGATCGCGTTTAAGTGAGCATGAAAGATAGAAAGAATTTTATTAAAATTTGAGAAGTTAGAGTACATGCGGATTTTTAGCGTTTTGTGGGAGTATCGAATTACGCTTTTAGTCCCCCTTTTTGGTGGGGATAGCTAATTCGCCGGGTTTCGACGAGCTGCCTCGATACCTCTTTGAGGATCGAAGCCATCTCGTAGTTCTGATAGTTGCAGCGGACGTTTTACCCCGCGTTGCCGTCCGATCGTGCTGGTCGGATCAGTGGTTTGTCGCGAAGTCGAGCTATCGCTCTTCGGCGGTGGATTGAGGCTTTGTATGCGTGAATCGTTACTGTTTGGATGATTCTGGATCATCTTTCTTAGTCTTGGGGAATGTTGTGTGATTCCTTTGCTTTCGTTTGGGTTGGCCGCAGGGCGTTCCGATCTTTTAACTTGAACTTCGGCTAGGTATGAGTCGGTTGTTGTTGACTACGGATGGCTGCGGTTCGGTCGGTCGGAAACTGATTCGAGGTGATATGTGGATGGTACTGCCTTCATGGAGTTGATCAAGGGTTCCCATGATAAAGCGTTGTAGATGGCGGGTTATCGACTACCAAACTCGGCGATCTTTGTAACTTCCTTTGCCATGACTGGGAGTTTGATTCTCCGAGGTCATGGTAGTGGGCAAAACGAGGTTTTGGCTCGGGGCGACTTCCCCAAGTGGGATCTTCATCCTGTAAAGGGTGTCGCTGAGGAGAGATGTTGACCATTGCTGTATCGGCGAGAATGCGGCGACTTGAGATCCTGGATGACCAGGTTCGATTACCAAAGGATCGCGAGTGAGGTTTGTCGATTCCGGCGGTCTGTTTCCTCGCGATTGTGTGGTTAGGAACATGCGCTTCAGGAACCAGTTGGAACTGGTCTCGGCTTTTTCGCCCGTAGGCTTTATCGATGAGACAGAGTCTTGGTAGAACTGTGATCCTCCGATGATCATGTTTACCCTCTGGCGACTGCTGTTGTTCCTTGCGTCTGTCTTCTTCCGCGCTTTTCCTGATTGGTTTCGATTGATTACCGGAGACAGTTTTGTTAGTCTTTGGTGAGGTCGAGTCCAGAACAAGTCCTTTATACTCTTGACCTTTGATAGTTCGCGGTGAGGAGTTTTCAAACCGGGCGCCGAGAACCTTGCAGTTCGCAGTGGGTGACCTCTGGTCTCGTGGAACTTCGCAATGGGAGTTATCCTTGTACTGGTTCCTGGTCAGGTGTTTCGGAGGTTTGCCTTGCTCGAGTTGATGGTGAGATTATGCTGCCTTCCGGCGTCTTCCTTCATTGGCGTATTTTGTGTTACAGAGGGTTTCTTCTTGAGCGGTTTTCTGCGGTCCGTGCTTCTGCGAAGCTTCATCTCTTCTTCCATGATGATGAAGTCTGTTGCCTTTAGAGTATCCTGGATTGTCAGGGGCTTTTCCGGTAACCACTTTGAACTTCGCGTTGCTCGAGTTTTCCTCCCGTCGATTGCGACATATAAGCTGATGCCCGTTACTCTGGCCATCACCAGTTTGAACCATGGAAGTTCGGCGGGCTTCGTCTTCCTTCCGAGCTAGACTCCATAGATCCACGTCGGACGTTTCTCGTCCATGAACATGGAGTACTGTTTGAAAGCGAGGCCGGTTAGAAGCTTAGGTGAGTTTGAGCCGGAGAACCACTTTCGAGCGCAGCACCTTTGAGGTGCTTTCGGCCGAAGAAGACAATGACCTGCGTCCCGTTCGTCGGAGTTTACGTCTGGAAAGAGACTGGGTGCGACTTAAGGATCACAATACATCTAAATCGCAAATGGAAGTTTGATTTCCAGGGTCTGGCGTGTTCCGTGATCCGAGTGGTGACGGTGTTTTCCGCGTGCTTCCTCGAGAAGTCATCGATCTGGGCCGGAACTGGTCGCCACGATGAATTTGCGATTTCACCGCTTTCGCCAGGCGTCTTTTAGAGATTCGCGGAGATCATGGATCGCTATTACTACAGCGTTCCTCGAGTTTATCGGCGCACAGCATGATAGATCGAGTTTGATCTTAGCATGAAGTTCTTCTGCTCCATCCAGTAGAGTTCTTCTTCCTCTACATCGAAGGATACCGTCTGCCGGCCGGTGGCCAGAGTTCTCCTGAGGTGGATGTCAGCGTCTTCATGGAAGGATCCGATTGGTCGCTGATATCTAGATCGATCTGCTTTCGCGTCGCTTCCTTGTTTCCCGCCGGGGTGGAAGGTTCTCGCGAGGTTGTTTGCTGTCCTTCGGAGCCGTTTCCTCGAGTGGGCTCTTCGGGCATCTTTCTCGTGCCGGAGATCGAAGTCGAGTCTTCTGCATGGCGTGCCTTGGTGGATCGCGGCAACTTGCTCCTCGCAGTTAAGGTGTCGACCTGTTTTGCGGCGAGGTTATCAGCTTGTCCTGTTGTTCCGCGCACGGCGAGGTAAACAGTTCCTTCATCTGCCTGGCCCTCAGTGTTTGCATCAGCGGTGACTGCGGACGCATCTCCGCTGGAGTCTTCTCAGCGTTGGCGTCGGCCGGGTGTTCCGTCTAGCATGGCTGATCCTTGGTGGCGTCGGTAGACATGATGGCGTGTGCAGTTCGAGATAGATAGATCCGTAACCCCTCCTTCAGCGCCAGGTAGGACGAAGTTAGCACCGTCAATTTCGATAAAGATTATGGAGGAAAACCGAGTTAACCCGATCTTCCTTGAAGGTCCCGGATATCTGCTGGGCGCTACGAAACAATCAATAAAAATAGAAGTTGCGATAGAAATAGTAAAAGTTGAAGGAAAGGAAATCTTATTTCTGAATTCGTTTGGTACGTGACAAGAAGAAATTGGCCGTAAGGGCTGTCGAGAAGTCAGTTAGTCTGGCCTAAGTCTATCCTAGTTGAGTCGTGGCTTCGCTAGTGAAAACGAGAAAAGAATGCTAAATCATCTAAGTGTTAAGTGCGGAAATTTGTGATCTGGTTTGCTTTTGCTCAAAGCTCTCATATATACTCCTCCTATCTATCATCGCCGGGCTGAGTCGGGCTTTTCCATTTTCGTCCATCTTTGAGTAATATGGAAACTTGACATTTATCTTGAATCTTGACATTTATCTTCGAAACTTGATATTTATCTTCTGGAAACTTGACATTTATCTCTTATGTGAGGATAAAGATAAACCGTCATAGTTATCCTTCCTTTCAGGAAAATTGTCGTGGGCGTTTTGGCCGCGTTAGGCCGTTAGGCGTTTTCACGGTTTCGAAGGACAGTCTTTGAAGGTTTGGTGTTTCGAAGGAACCTCAATTCCTTGTTTAGTCGAAAGTGGCGTTCGAGTGCCGTGATCATACCAAACTTGCGAATTAATTGATCCGAGCAAAGCTAAGATGGGATCGAACGGGCACGATAGGAACCGGAGAGACGGGCGGACAGCCGACCCAGGCAAACCAACCGCGGCGTGTGCCGCCGGCGCCAGGCGAATGCCGCCGAAGCCGCCGGCCGGTGGCGGGTGCATAGCGGAGCGGTGTGCCGCCCGGCATCGGCCAACCACCGTCAGCGTGCGGCCTTGAGCGAGGTCGAAGCCGGCTCCAGGGCAGGGGTGCCCGCGCCAGAGGCAGCCGTCTCAGCGTGCAGTCGACCGGGGAATTGCCGCCAGCCAGCCGCGCGTCCTGCGTGCCGCCCGTTATGAGCCGATCTTGTGTCGTCCTGTGGTTTTCCATTTGATCTTTCCCGCAAATCGATCGTTTCGCGGAAAATCCTTTGAGTTTGGGAGGGTTTCTAGCGTAGATTTGAGATAATCATTTCTAATCCAGCGAGATTCGCGAGTATGTCGGGATTTGAGATGGACTTGGATCTGGCTTTTCGTCGTCGAGGATAGAGCAATGCGAAGGCTTCACGGAAGCTCATTGTAGATCTCGGACAATCGGACATGGGTTCCAAAGGGACCAGATGCAGCCATTGCCGAGATCAGATGATGCATACGGATGGGGCGCCAGGACCCTCGCCGTTGGCGCCAGATGGGAATTAGACGATCAACCAGTGAGTTTATCGGCCCGTTTCTTGGATTCGATGCGTGCGGCTTGGCTTTTCTTCGAGGATTTTTTGAATTGTGATTTAGGTATTTGGCCCCAACAGTTCGTTAGTGAAAATCAAAGTTTGCACACAAATTGATTGGCAGTTTTCAATCTTGACTTATCTCTTCAATTCGAGGGCTTCAACATTTCAAGTTATATTGGTACTTAACAAAACTCATCCTCTACGGGCTGTTTGATATTTTATATTTTTTCTTTTCAATATCAATAGTAGACTTTCTCAAAAAAATTTATAATTTATGAAGTTTACCTTAATTTAAATTAAATAGGAGCATAAAAAAGCTTAGTCTTTAGTTCTCTATTGCTCAAATCATGGCCGAGGGTAAGTTACAACAATGCGGCTCCCTCACTAGCCACTTATGTCTCGTTGAGTGAAAATCAAAGCTTGCACACAAATTGATTGGCAGTTTTCAATCTTGACTTATCTCTTCAATTAGGTTTCTACATTTCAAGTTGATATTGAGCTGTTACTCCAAAACTCATCCTCTACAGGCTGTTTGATATTTTTTTTTCTTTTTATCAATAGTAGACTTTCTCAAATTTTTTTATAATTTATGAAGTTTACCTTAATTTAAAGTAAAGACATATTTATTTAAAAGAGCGAATTTTATTGGCGATAATGAATGATTTAAATTGTAATAGATTAATTTAAACAATAGTTAGTTCTATTATGGTATTAAATTTTTTTCAAGCGTCGTTACAGTGAACGCATATCGAGTTGACTAGCCTTTTTTTCCTAAAAATAATTAGATTTCTTTCCTTAGTAGCCAAATGGATTGTAGCTATCTACATACATATTTTTCCAATAGTCTATACTAAACTACAAAAATCCCGAATCCGAAAGCCAACTCAGTTGACTGTAGCAATATAATTTGAGGACATCTCAATCCCAATCATTATAAGAACATACCAAAAGCAAGATAAAGAGAGAAAAACATAGAGGTGATTTTTTTTTTCCTTTGAGGTGTGTTTATTTGTATATATTCTGTATATTTTTACATGCATATGGCATGCTTTTTCGTCATCCTCTTAATACCATTGAATTTATATTTGTTCTTGTAATTTCTGTGTAGAGTAAGCAAAAGCATATCCTGAGAAGATGTCTTCATTGTACACTCAGTTTTCCCCTAGCCTCAGACAGCGATCAACGAAGTAAAGAGATGGCGATGTGATGATCAACAACCAACACCGTTGTTTCACCACCATCACCCAAAAAACAAAGAAACCAATCTGGAAACCCAAGTGAGTACCTCTTATTTATGTTTGTTATTATACATGTGTGTGTGTGTGTTTTTTATACATTTATGTGTGTGTATGTTTCAAATTCCAAAGGGAATCAATTAGCATCATTGAAGAATTTTCCTTACAGGAGGATATAAAAGGATAAGAACTCTGTTTTAATTCACTTCTTATATGTTACCATTCTCAATCATTAAAATTTAAATGAGAGGGCTGTTAATGTATTGATAGTTAGAGCTTGGAATTTAAGTCATAACCTGCGGATCTGTCCCGTTTGATCCTGCTGCTGCAAAGTGGATCTTGGATCGACCAATTTGAAATATTTGTACACATGTTAAGTTATTTTATCGCGAAAAAAAAAATATGGAATTGAATTTAAACAGTGCTATCCGACAACCTGCAATTTTAAAGATTGTCATAGAAATCACGATATATATATATATAATTATAATGATATTAATTTTAAAAATATATATATAATGAATATAAATATTAATTTATTGTTATTAATATTACATGCGGACTCAACGGGTCATTGAACTAGTGCGGTCTAATATTCTTCCCTTTAGGATCAACGGGGTCAAATTTTTAAAACAAAAAAATACTCAATTTGCATTGGGATGGAGTGGGTGGAGGCGGTTTAACCCGCTTCCCAATACTACTGGTAGTACATTCCTTTGTGTTACGAGTTCAAGCCACATTAAATGATTTATTTTAAAACTACTTAAAAATGATTTCAGTAGAGGATTTTATGCTTATGGGAGATTATTTATTTAAAGCCCAGACTTCCATTAATAGTAAAAAAAAAACACAATGAAGAACTAAGATTATCATCATTGAATATAATTAGATTAAAATATTTAGTAATTCGTGTACTTTATTCAACATTTTATTAGTCTATTCAATTAACTTGTCAAATACTGTCTCTTGAATAATGGTTTTGTTCTTGTGATCAATATTTTACTTTTAATTGAACAGATCAGATGCTGAAGTGAAGCGTTATCTCCAAAGAGCGATGTAACAGATTCTATGTGAAGTGTGTAACAAGGGATTTAACCGGGGAACAGAATCTACAGCTTCGGAGAGTACACAACAACCTCCATGGAAGCTGAAACAAAAAGTCGGAAAAAGAGAGTGAGGAGGAATATACATTTGTCCGAGCCCACATCGTCCACCATGACCCGTCACATGCTCTGAGACCTCACGGAATCAAGAAGCATTATTACCGCAAACACTGTGAGAAGAAGTGGGAATGCAAGAAATGTCCTAAAGTTATGCTCTTCTATCTGACTGGAAAACTCACTCTAAGATTTGTGGTACCAAAGTGTATGGATGTGACTGTGGTACCACCTTCTCTAGGTAAAACCATATACTGCGCCTTTCTTGGTTCCAGTTCGATAATTTTTTTTTTGTGATAATTTCCGTCAATACTTAGGTTTATATCACTGATATCAAATGAGAATCGATTACAAGAACATATGTTAACAAACATTAGTGAGCATGCGTGTTGTTAGTCCATATGTCTTATTGTCAGTACAGGTTGAATTGACAAAATATTTTTACTTCAAATTTATAGCGCTCCTAGATTTTTTAAGGTTTCTGCTACAAATGAATTTTGTGGTTTTAAATATTGTTTATTTTGGTTAAATATATATTTTTTATATTTGGTGGATATAGTAATATATTGCGATACTAACCATTTTTGGGGATTACTTGCAGAAAAGACAATTACATTCCTTTTAAGACATTCTGTATTGCATTAAAACAGGGCAACAAAGAAATCCTAAATTGACTTCGATGGGGATCAGCCTCTGGTGGAAGTGGTGTCAGACATGGCTTTTCTGGTGCTGCTTCTGCTGTTGGCAAACAAGACTACGCCGTGCTGTTTGATCTCTTGACCGACATGGCTTTTCGGGCGCTGCTTCTGCTCTCCCTCACAACCAATTCAGTAACAACTCAAACACTTGTTTTAACCCTCCCCCACAGGTTACAATCTGAACCATTCATCTTCCAAAATTTTGAAGACTTGGTTCCTCAGCCCACCAAGCTTAATCCCGCCCAACCAATTTCGCATGCAATACTCTTGAACCAAGGACTGTTGGCGCTGCGATCCGACTCAGGGAGCCAGCACAATTTGATTAGCCTCGGTGATATGATAAACAATAACAACAGCCTAACCCTGGATATTTTCAGAACAACACCAAGAACTCTAATCAGGCTATTTTCACCCATGGTGCGGCCAACAACAATCCGGAAATGGGAGCAGCCTCTGCTGGAAGTGGTGTCAGACATGACACAAAGTGCACATGCCATCCCTCACAACCAATTCGGTAACAACTCAAACACTGCTTTACCCTCCCACACGCCAAGTTGTCTGAACCATTCATCTTCCAAAATTTTGAAGACTTGGTTCCTCAGCCCACGAAGCCTAATCCCGGCCCAACCAATTTCCATGCAATACTCTTCGAACCAAGGACTGTTGGCACACAACGATCCGACTCTCAGGAGCCAGCACAATTTGATTAGCCTCGGTGATATGATAAACAATAACGACAGCCCAACAAGGATATTTTCAGAACAACACCAAGAACACTAATCAGGCTATTTTCACCCATGGTGCGGTAACAACAATCCTTCTTGTTTGGTAAGAGGTTACCTTCTTCATCTTTATCTTAGTCAAGTGTGATGCGCTAATGGCTTTGGACAAAATCAGAATGGAAACCTTCAGGGTCGAATGAGCTCTGCCTGTGACAAAAAAATCAACAAGGCTGGTCCAGTGTATTTTGGGCCCCGGTAACAACCAGCATGGGAGGCTCTAATATGCGGCCCTTTGATTTTCCTGGTGTTAAAGGAGGAATTGTGAGCAATGGTCGTAATCAGCTCCTTTGGACACTGGATGAAGTACTCATATCAATCATCCATTTGGACACAATTGAGATGATTTTATTAAAATCTATGTTGTTGGGTTTCATTGGAACATTATTTTTCAGTTTTCTTTCGTTTGTTGTTGTCAACTATTGCAATGGATAAGTACCTTCTCTTAAATAAGGATTTAGTTGGCAATTTTCAGTTAATTCCGTCAGTTGTTTTTCATAATGTTGTCTTGGTTTGGAATCTTCGAGAAATTGGGGTTCTTTATGGATTCTTAACGTAACGGTTTATGTTGCTGGACATAGAGTCCTGATCCAAAATCAAACCCATATTTGTTCTAAAATATCCTAAATCGAATTTAATCTGATCTATATAAATAACCAAGCGTGTATTGAGTTAAAGGATATTAAATATCTGAAAATGATATGATAATACTCGATATCTGAAATTAATCCGACCATATCTGATATTATGTAAGATATTATGTAAAATATTTTTCTTAATTTTAACATGTTGACATGTTTGTGTTTTTAGTTATTTTAAGTTAAATTTATTTTGGATATTTGTGTTAGTTTTTTGTCACGAATATTTTGGCTCGGTACAAATGTAACTTCAGTTGAAAATATTAAAAATATAACATATATCTTTGAATATTCAATACAATGTTCAGAAATATCAAAAAATGGTTTGAGTTCTCTTTTATTTTTTTCTTGAAATATAACATTTTTGATAAAAAAATAATAATTTACAGATAATACTTTTATTTACGAGAATTAAGAATTAGCCTTTTCAACTATAGCAAAATTTCAATATTTTATTTTTGTCATCAATATAAACAGACTCATGAAGACTCTCCAACCCAAGCAGGTAACTTTGCATCCATATGGACAACAAAGCGGCGGCTGTGTTTTACTCAAAAAACAAGGCTGTCCGTCCATGAATTATCGAGATGTATGAATGATTTCTGAGTTGTGAAAACTTTCTCCTAAGATCTTGATATCTTCCAAGTAGCTTCAAATGTGGCCATTCTTATGGTTCCAAAACCATCTTCAACAATTGAAACGATCCGTTGCAATGTAACTGAAACTAATGTAAATTTATCATACATTCCATTGCCCATATAAGGCTTCCACTTCCAGTGAAGAGGTGACAGACTAACTTCGGTATTCATGGCTCCCAATCCTTTAAAACCCTCTAATGTACTTTACCAACCTTGCCCCGAGACTTTCATTATCTCCATGATCCATCAAGTAAAACACTATCGTCGCGTTATGACAGGCATGGGAGTAGTCTCCCTTTCTATGTACAAAAGTCCTTTGTGTGATTGAGGCTATGCCTCTTTCAAAAAGATTCCGTCTCATCCAACTTTATTGTCCCTGGATCAACATCTATATTACTAAAAAATTTATTATTTCTTCCCTTCAGATATATCATAATATCCATGCAAATTGGTGATCATCCATATTGGGAATCTTGAACTGGCCGGAGAACATTAAAAAATACGCGTTTGCAGTTCCTCTGATGCTCTACATCTTGCAAACAAGTATCTTTGAATCTTTTAAATAAATATTTCTAAAAGACTAAATATAAATAAAAGTGTGTTGAGGGAGGGTGAGAAACGATTTTATGTGAGCATGGCGGTGGTTTTGGAGCAAGCTAAGATTTCTCTTATGATTTTGTTTATTCTGTTTTTCAGTATTATGGTTTCATTCTGGTTTTTTCTTAGTTTTCGGATATTTTTTGTTTCAATTAAAACTTTTGTAGTACTCGTTTTGCTCAATTTTTGTTGTAATAATTATTGTAGATTTTTTAAACGGGTTCTAAAGCAAACTTTTGAAGGGATCTCTTCAAAACAACAAAACAAAATTTATCTTTATCTGGAGAACTTTTATCGTGTGGAAGATGAAGGTGACTTAACCAGTTGTGATCTTGCGAAAACACCCGATTGTTTAAAGCTAAACAAGATCATTTGATATCAATGTCATCATCAATAAATTTCCAATATGTACTTCATCACTGATTTCCTTTTGATATTTATCAGATTATATTTTATGTCATGATAGATTATTTCTCAAAAGCTTGTTTGTCTTTCTCAATTGATATATCATATCAGTTGTTTTGTTATTGTGTTCGATAGAATATATTGAATAAAAGAATTTTTAGACAAAAATAGAATAAAATAAAAAGAAAGTTTGTTTCTATATTTATGATCATTACATTTCTCTAAAATATATATATTTTTTAGTATGATTATAGAATTCTAGAAATAGCTTGTCTAGATCCGGAGAAGGGTGTGCCTACGGCAATTGTGGGTCGCATTGGTAATCATCGTAACCTCGTGGCAAAGAAGCTCCTACGTTTTCCAACTAAAACCTCCACCCTCTCGAATTTCTTTGAACTTGAAAAGCCAAATTTTATATCAATTTATCATTTTCTTATCTCTTGTCTTTTCACTATTATATCTTGCTTTTGCAGGTTTTATTATATGGTTCTCATTTTCCACCTTTAAATATAGATCTAAAATTTGGATATGTATTTTTGTGTTATAAAAGGTAAATATATCTCATCTTCCACTCATTTTCTCTGGTTTGAAGCCATGTGAACGTGTTTGGATATAAATGTTTTCAGATATAAGTAAGACTTTGGAAGACTTCTTTCGGAAGTTAAATTAACATATAATACACTAGTCTTGTGAGTATTACTCCCATGTCTCCTCTTTCATAAAAGATATAGACGTTTGATAAGCATACATGTCCGATTTTCCTTCATTTGGTAACCTCTTATTGTAAACTATCTCTAATCTCTTTGAACATGAAAATACTAAACTTTATATCAATTTCTCAATTTTGTCTCATGTTTTTTCTCACCAATTTATCTTTTTTTATTACATGGTTCTCATCTTACACTCATTTAAAGGTAGATTCATAAGATTTGGATATGTATTTTTGTGTGTTTTATAAAGGTAGATGTATCTCATCTTACTCATTTTCTCTGCTTTGAAGTCAATTGAACGTTTTTTGAATATACATGCTTTCAGATCTGAGTTAGGATTTAGAAGACTTCAGAAAGTCTTCTAACATATAATGAAGAAAGATTCTGGCCAGTCTTCTCCTATGTCAAGTGGAGTCCAAACTAATCTTTGTGGAGGAATGATCTCTAACTCCATGTGAATAGTTTTGTTTATTGTCATTTTGTGATTTATGTGTACTCTTTTAATTTTGGCTTCTTTTGTAAATTATAATTGATATTAATTAAAATAGATTGATTAATATGTTCATGTCTACAATTTTATCTTGCCAAGTACTTGATATTATTGAAGTTAAGGATACAACTTTAATGAAAACACAATAACACAAAAAAATTTAATCATATATGACTTCTCAAGAAAAATTGAGTCAAATTCACAAAATATCAAACATTACATAAGTTACACATAACACTAAAGATAGAAAATCTTGAATACTTCTGGGAAGACTTAAATTTTAAGCAGAAACTAATTAAGTGTGAAACTTAAATTTTAAGTGCAATTGAAATTTTAAATGTCATGAAAGTTAAAAGTATATATTATGATCTAAGAATACACATTAGATAACATGACTTGATGTTCTTAAAGTTACTTTAAAAGACTTCCCCATAAGTCTTATCTCATTAGCTAAAAATTAATTAACATGAATGCTGGTAACCTCATGATTATTACTAATTAAGTTATGAATTTCATCCAATAGCCCTAATATTTACTAATATACATGAATTAACAAGAAAATATTAAAATCTTTTTTAATTTAAGAAAACAAAAGTTTATTAAACATTGACTTAGAAGACTTCCAGAGAAGTCTTCTGGACAAAATTTCTATGGAAGTCTGGCATATTCAGAAGTATATCATTTAGGTCATTTTGCAATTGCAAATTTAGCTGAAGACTTCCATAGAAATGGTATAGGCAGAACTCCTCACGGAAGTCTTCCTTTATAAATATTGACTTATTTTTTTTTTTGAAAAAATCTCAAAATGAGATGACTTCCCATGAAGTCTTCTCGGATAAACATCTTAGTTTTGTATTTGACCAAATTTGTGTCAGAATTTTGACTTTCTATAGAAGACTTCCCACAAAGTCTTCTCAAGCTGTCGGTGCAAGTCTTCTTCTTGTGATGAAAGTTAAGTCCTTGGCTTACTTTTGAATTGACCTAAAACTTAAATATTTAATTTTAATTAGAAAACTTCCAGGATATCTTCTTTAATAACCAAAGGTTTGAACAGAATCTCAAAAAAAAAAGTTGGACTAATTCCAGGGAAGTCTTATAATAATTCAATGAACGAAATAATATTTAAATTTCAATGAAATTAATTTTATAATTTAACTGCAAATTGTACTATTTTATAGAAATCATATATTTGTTACTATATTAAATCATTAAAATATAACTGCTTTTACTTTGTTTATTTTTATTGAATTTAATAGATTTTTAATAAATTTCATTTAAAATTTTATAATTTAAGCGATCCAAAAGAAAGCCACTTTATTGTCCTTAAAAAACAAATAGCATTAAAATATGATATTAATTGTTCTTTTTAATATTTATAGTAACATGCTAGGTTATATATTTCTTTAACAAAAAATATATTTTAGAAGAAATAGTCTATATCCTATACGGTACATGGGTGAGGTCACCTCATTTTGTTGATACTATCGACCGGTGCCGGTTCACCTCGTCCTAGGGTGAGGACAATCCAATCCCGACCAGTCCGACTCAATTCAACTCCAGCGTCTTCCGTGGTTGCATTATCTGACCTTTGGACCCTATACATCTCGTTTAGTCTCGTTGAAGTTATTCTCGAAGTTTCACGATTAAGACCGGCAAAATCGTAGAAAAGTCCGAAGGCCTAAAAGCGGCCCATAAGGATCTAAAGCGTGTCTAGAGACCAATCTACGATTTTAGGAATCCAAGCCCAATGGAAGTTATGACAGTTTATCTAACTTCGCGGAAATAGGATAAATGTTAAGTTTCGAAGATAAATGTCAAGATTGAGGATAACTACGAAGACCGACAAAAAAAAGAATATTTCCAAAAGAGATAAACTTGGGCCCAAAGGCAAAGGAGTAAAAGGCCACAGACCTAAAACAACTATATAACGAGAGCTGGAGTAGAAGAAAGGGATTAGAATTTAGACTTAGAGAACTCCTGCTAGCTTAGAACGGTGGTTAGACTAGCAAGGTAAGACTTAGGACGTTTTGCCACCTTTCTGTTCTGCTTTTATCTAGTTAGCATATCTACTCCTCTCAAAGAAATCCTGTATTAATTACTATTCCTTTAATAAAAGCCTCTGAGTAATCATTTATTTTAATCTTGATGTCTCTTTTTTTTACGTTCTAAAGTGATTGCGGAGAATTGGGACCTTCAGGAAAATCGGGTTTACTTGGTTTTCCTCCATTTATTTCATTAAAATCGTGATTGTAAATTTGGTTCCCAGAAGTACATTGTTTATAGTCTAGCGGACGAGAAATCAAAGATTGCCTCACTCGTGTTAAGAACTCCTCACTCTCTGGTAAGACAAGTTGATGCATTCTAAGGAAAAAAAAATTGTAATAAAGATCAGACAATCCACATCTGGCCTAAAATGCTTAGTCTTTAGTTCTCTATTGCTCCAACTCATTGCGGGTAAGTTACAACAATGCGGCTCCCTCACTAGCCACTTATGTCTCGTTGAGTGAAAATCAAAGTTTGCACACAAATTGATTGGCAGTTTTCAATCTTGACTTATCTCTTCAATTCGGGCTTACATTTCAAGTTGATATTGAACTGTAACTCCAAAACTCATCCTCTACGGGATGTTTGATATTTTATATTTTCTTTTCAATATCAATAGTAGACTTTCTCAAATTTTTTTATAGTTTATGAAGTTTACCTTAATTTAAAGTAAATAGGAGCATAAAATGCTTAGTCTTTAGTTCTCTATTGCTCCAACTCATTAGCGGGTAAGTTACAACAATGTCCCTCACTAGCCACTTATGTCTCGTTGAGTGAAAATCAAAGCTTGCACACAAATTGATTGGCAGTTTTCAATCTTGACTTATCTCTTCAATTCGGGCTTCTACATTTCAAGTTGATATTGGTAACTCCAAAACTCATCCTCTACGGGCTGTTTGATATTTTTATATTTTCTTTTCAATATCAATAGTAGACTTTCTCAAAAATTTTTATAGTTTATAAAGTTTACCTTAATTTAAAGTAAAGAGGAGCATATTTAAAAGAGCGAATATTATTACGATAATGAATGATTTAAATTGTAATAGATTAATTTAAACAATAGTTAGTTCTATTATGGTATTAAATTTTTTCAAGCGTCGCGTTACAGTGAACCGCATTATCGAGTTGACTAGCCTTTTTCCTAAAATAATTAGATTTCTTTCCTTAGTAGCCAAATGGATTGTAGCTATCTACATACATATTTTTTCCAATAGTCTATACTAAACTACAAAAATCCCGAATCCGAAAGCCAACTCAGTTGACTGTAGCAATATAATTTGAGATTTACATCTCAATCCCAATCATTATAAGAACATACCAAAAGCAAGATAAAGAGAGAAAAACATAGAGGTGATTTTCTTTTCCTTTGAGGTGTGTTTATTTGTATATATTCTGTATATTTTTACATGCATATGGCATGCTTTTTCATCATCCTCTTAATACCATTGAATTTATATTTGTTCTTGTAATTTCTGTGTAGAGTAAGCAAAGGCATATCCTGAGAAGATGTCTTCATTGTACACTCAGTTTTCCCCCCTCCTCGCCCCCGGAGCAAACAACGTTAACCGTAAAGAGATGGCGATGACGATGATCCAACAACCCAACACCGTTGTTTCACCACCATCACCCAAAAAACAAAGAAACCAATCTGGAAACCCAAGTGAGTACCTCTTATTTATGTTTGTTATTATACATGTGTGTGTGTGTGTTTTTATACATTTATGTGTTTGTATGTTTCAAATTCCAAAGGGAATCAATTAGCATCATTGAAGAATTTTCCTTACAGGAAGATATAAAAAGGATAAGAACTCTGTTTTTAATTCACTTCTTATATGTTACCATTCTCAATCATTAAAATTTAAATGAGAGGGCTGTTAATGTATTGATAGTTAGAGCTTGGAATTTAAGTCATAACCTGCAGGATCTGTCCCGTTTGATCCTGCTGCTGCAAAGTGGATGCGGATCGACCAATTTGAAATATTTGTACTGCGAGTGCATGTTAAGTTATTTTATGCGAGAAAAATACGTATAGGTCGAATTTAAACAGTGGTATCCGCCAACCTGCAATTTTTTTTATTTTCATAGAAATACGATTATATATATATAATTAAAATGATATTAATTTAAAAAATATATATATAATGAATATAAATATTAATTTATTGTTATTAATATTACATGCGGACTCAACGGGTCATTGAACTAGTCTTGTCTAATATTCTTCCCTTTAGGATCAACGGGGTCAATTTTTGAAGCGAAAAAATACTCAATTTGCATTGGGATGGGTGGTGGAGCGGTTTTAACCCGCTTCCCAATACTACTAGTAGTACATTCCTTTGTTCTGAGTTCAAACCACATTAAATGATTTATTTTTAAACTACTTTAAAATGATTTCAGTAGAGGATTTTATGCTTATGGGAGATTATTTATTTAAAGCCCAGACTTCCATTAATAGTAAAAAAACACAATGAAGAACTAAGATTATCATCATTGAATATAATTAGATTAAAATATTTAGTAATTATTGTACTTTATTCAACATTTTATTAGTCTATTCAATTAACTTGTCAAATACTGTCTCTTGAATAATGGTTTTGTTCTTGTGATCAATATTTTACTTTTAATTGAACCGATCCAGATGCTGAAGTGATAGCGTTATCTCCAAAGGATCATGACGGTGAACAGATTCCTATGTGAAGTGTGTAACAAAGGGATTTAACCGGGAACAATCTACAGCTTCACGGAGAGTACACAACCTTCCATGGAAGCTGAAACAAAAGTCGGAAAAAAGTGAGGAGGAAGGTATACATTTGTCGGAGCCCACATCGTCCACCATGACCCGTCACATGCTCTCGGAGACCTCACGAATCAAGAAGCATTATTACATAAACACTGTGAGAAGAAGTGGGAATGCAAGAAATGTCCTAAGAGTTATGCTCTTCTATCTGACTGGAAAACTCACTCTAAGATTTGTGGTACCAAAGTGTATGGATGTGATTGTCGTACCACCTTCTCTAGGTAAAACAATATACCGCCTTTCTTGGTTCAGTTCGATAAATTTTTTTCCTTATGATAATTTCCGTTCAATACTTAGGTTTATATCACTGATATCAAATGAGAATCGATTACAAGAACATATGTTAACAAACATTAGTGAAGCGTGTTGTTAGTCCATATGTCTTATTGTCAGTACAGGTTGAATTGACAAAATATTTTACTTCAAATTTTACGCTCTAGATTTTAAGGTTTCTGCTACAAAATGAATTTTGTGGTTTAAATATTGTTTATTTTGGTTAAATATATATTTTTCTATATTTGGTGGATATAGTAATATATTGCGATACTAACCATTTTTGGGGATTAATTGCAGAAGAAACAATTACATTTCGCACAAGACATTCTGTATTGCATTAAAACAGGAGCCAGCAAGAAATCCTACGGTGAGCTTCCGGAAATGGGCAGCCTCTGGTGGAAGTGGTGTCAGACCTTTAAACTTTTCTGCTGTTGGCAAACAAGACTTTTCGCCCGTGCTGTTTCTTCTCTTGACCGACATGGCTTTTACGGTGGCTGCTTTCTGCTCTCCCTCACAACCAATTCAGTAACAACTCAAACACTGGTTTTAACCCTCCGCCACAGGTTACAATCTGAACCATTCATCTTCCAAAAATTTTGAAGACTTGGTTCCTCAGCCCACCAAGCCTAATCACAGCCCAACCAATTTCCTCATGCAATACTCTTGAACCAAGGACTGTTGGCGCTGCGATCCGACTCTCAGGAGCCAGCACAATTTGATTAGCGTCGGTGATATGATAAACAATAACAACAGCCCTAACCCTGGATATTTTCAGAACAACACCAAGAACTCTAATCAGGCTATTTTCACCCATGGTGCGGCCAACAACAATCCGGAAATGGGAGCAGCCTCTGCTGGAAGTGGTGTCAGACCGGGCAGGTGGCTCTGCTCTCCCTCACAACCAATTCGGTAACAACTCAAACACTGGTTTTACCCTCCCGCAAAGTTACAATCTGAACCATTCATCTTCCAAAACTTTTGAACACTTGGTTCCTCAGCCCACCAAGCCTAATCCCGGCCAAACCAATTTCCGCATGCAATACTCTTCGAACCAAGGACTGTTGGCGCACAACGATCCGACTCTCAGGAGCCAGCACAATTTGATTAGCCTCGGTGATATGATAAACAATAGCGACAGCCCTAACCCTGGATATTTTCAGAACAACACCAGAACACTAATCAGGCTATTTTCACCCATAGTGCGGTAACAACAATCCTTCTGGTTTGGTAAGAGGTTACCTTCTTCATCTTTATCTTGGTCAAGTGTGATGGCTAATGGCTTTGGACAAAATCAGAATGGAAACCTTCAGGGTTAAATGAGCTCTCTGCCTGTGACAAAAATCAACAAGGCTGGTCAGTAGTAACATTTTGGGCCGGTAACAACCTTAGCATGGGAGGCTCTAATATGCGGCCCTTTGATTTTCCTGGTGTTAAAGGAGGAATTGTGAGCAATGGTCGTAATCCAGCTCCTTTGGACACTGAGATGAAGTATTCATATCAATTCATCCATTTGGACACAATTGAGATGATTTTATTAAAATCTATGTTGTTGGGTTTCATTGGAGACATTATTTTTCAGTTTTCTTTTCGTTTGTTGTTGTCAACTATTGCAATGGATAAGTACCTTCTCTTAAATAAGGATTTAAGTTGGCGATTTTCAGTTAATTTAGTCAAGTTGTTTTTCATAATGTTGTCTTGGTTTGAATCTCGAGAGTGGGGTTCTTTATGGATTCTTAACTGTCGGTTTATGTTGCTGGACATAGAGTCCTGATCAAAATCAAACCCATATTTGTTCTAAAATATCCTAAATCGAATTTAATCTGATCTATATAAATAACCAATCGTGTATTGAGTTAAAGGATATTAAATATCTGAAAATGATATGATAATACCGATATCTGAAATTAATCGAACATATCTGATATTATGTAAGATATTATCATAAAATTTTTCTTAATTTTAACATGTTGACATGTTTGTGTTTTTTAGTTATTTTAAGTTCAATTTATTTTGGATATTTGTGTTAGTTTTGTACAAATATTTTGGCTCAGGTACAAATGTAACTTCAGTTGAAAATATTAAAAATATATATATCTTTTGAATATTCAATACAATGTTCAGAAATATCCAAAATATTTTGGTTTGGGTTCTCTTTTATTTTTCTTGAAAAATAATATTTTTGATAAATTGTTTTTATTTTACAGATAATACTTTTTTTTATTTATGAGAGTTAAGAATTAGCCTTTTTCAACTATAGCAAAATTTCAACATTTTATTTTTGTCATCAACATAAACAGACTCATGAAGACTCTTCAAACCAAACAGGTAACTCTGCATCCATATGAACAACAAACGAAGGCTGTGTTTTTGCACTCCAAACAAGGCTGTCCGTCCATGAATTATGCGCCCGAGACTTATGAATGATCTCTGAGTTGTGAAAACTTTCTCCTCGATCTTGATATCTTCGTAGCTTGCAAATGTCGGCCATTCTTATGGTTCCAAAACCATCTTCACCAATTGAGAACAATCCGTTGATAAAAAACTGAGTGCTTACAGGTTCGATCCTGCACCAAACACTAACATGTTTAACCGATGATAACAAATTGAGTGCTTACAGTTTCAGCCATGGCACAATCAGTATCTAACACATTCTATATGCACAGTCTTATTACACTACCAATTGGATTCGCCTTAGATACTTGCACAGAAATTACAGCCGGTAGAGCTCAAGTCATAGGCATGCCCATTTTCAGGCAATGAGCGTGGAGAACAGAGCAAAAGTTAGTTGTAACAGAAAAGAATAACCATGGTTGGGGAAACATACTCGATTAAACAACAAACATCTTCCAGGATCATCATAAACAGTGCCATGCTACTTGTTGAAGAAAGAAGGAAAAGTCAAGGTTATGCTTGCTCTCGGGAAAAAATGAACATGGACAAAAGACAGAAAACTCAATAGAACCTTTGGTTCCTATCATCAACCAAATACAACTGTTTTATGAACTCCATCTCCACATTTTGTGTCTCTTTCTGTAGCGGTTAAATGGTTTTGTAATTTTTATTTTATGCTTCATTGTGTATTGATTTAGAGGTTTATTTTATTGATTCATGTTTATACATATCGTAAACATTTAGAGTGTACATCTCCACTACCACTAGAACCATCGGGGTTGTCAATCTCCATAGCAGGCTTAGGAGCTTCCAAGCTGATGGGTGTAACCGTCTCCATTGTCTTTTAGCAAACTCAGTATGCCCTGTTCTTTAGGTATGCAAATCGCTTTCCTTCACATTAGTATAAAGAGAGAAAGTAATCAAAATACATTAGTCATGAAACTTCGTGCGACATTGCAAAAGCCATGGCTCCACAGGCAATAAAACTAATAAGGAACTATAATAAAAAAAAAAAAGTGAAATCTAATGAAAAACAATGCGATAGACACCAAGAATAGGCTAAGACCAGATCAATGGGAAAATTGGAAAATAGACTCAATTTGTTTCAAAGTCCGTCAAAACCCATCAGTTCCAAGCCAGTAAAGATTGTAATCAAATCGAGATGACAAAGTCAACCCGTTTACAGAACTTCGGAAACATCGAGTTACATGTATCAAGCTCGAACTTGATCAAAGAAACCCCAAGGAGATCTGAGTAACTTCAAGCTACCACCAACCAAAGCAGACTCATATTAATAAAGAAGCGATGAGAATCGAAGATCCGTCACGGTTTTGGGCGACAAGGCTTGCTGCAAGCAGTGCAAACTAGATTGAGCACCGAAGTGGAGTGAGAGGTGATCTCTGCATGCCCTGAGTCTCCTCTACGGACTTCGACCGCACCACTGTCGCACACTTGGCGATTCTCCTTCCATGGCTACAAGTCAATCTCGAAGCGACCGACTTGGTTTCAGAAACTTGATGCCTTTCCACTGCCGGTTCAGTTTTTTGGTTCTTGAAATAAATTGATCTCGTCGGTTATGCTTCTGGTACCCACGTCTTGGTTTGGTTATACAGCCAGCGTTTGATTGGTTCATCCTTAACCAGCCTCAATTACAAGCGTTCCATGACAATTTAATACCGGTCTGCATTTATTTGTTTTACCAATGTGAAAGAGGGTTTGAAGTTTTTTTTAGTACTTTTATTAAGTATAAAAATACAAAACAAGGATTTTAACTCATACCGTATTTTTTGTTCTTCAATTATCACAAACAGTATTAGTTAATTTAGTTTAACAGCTGTTCTCGTTTCACTGATGAAGAATTTTAAACAAAACAAAACTCCAATGGCGCATGCTTTTGGTGTATATTAACTGATTTGTTGTTAATGAAATTAGAAGAAATAGTCTATATCTTATCGGTACATGGGTGCACCTCATTTGTTGATACTATCGACCCGTGCCGGTTCACCTCGTCTAGGGTGAGGACAATCCAATCCCGACCAGTCCGACTCAATTCAACTGCGTCTTCCGTATAGTTGCATTATCTGACCTTTGGACCCTATATATCTCGTTTAGTCTCGTTGAAGTTATTCTCGAAGTTTTCGATTAAGACCGGCAAAATCGTAGAAAAGTCCGAAGGCCTAAAAGCGGCCCAAAGGATCTAAACATATCTAGAGACCAATCTGATTTTAGGAATCCAAGCCCAATGGAAGTTATGACAGTTTATCTAACTTCGAAATAGGATAAATGTTAAGTTCGAAAGATAAATGTCAAGATTCGAGGATAACTACTGAAGACCGACAAAAAGAATATTTCCAAAGAGATAAACTTGGGCAAAGGAGTAAAAGGCCACAGACCTAAAACAACTATATAGCGAGGCTGGAGTAGAAGAAAAGGGGATTCGAGAATTTAGACTTAGAGAACTCCTGCTAGCTTAGAGAGCTTAGAACTTAGGTGTTTAGACTAGCAAGGTAAGACTTAGGGCGTTTTGCCACCTTTCTGTTCTGCTTTTATCTAGTTAGCATATCTACTCCTCGGAGAAATCTTGTATTCGTACTATTCCATTAATAAAGCGCCTGTGAGTAATCATTTATTTTAATCTTGATGTCTATCTTTTCGTTCTAAAGTGATTCACGGAGAATTAGGACCTTCGGGTTTACTTGGTTTTCCTCCATTTATTCATTAAAATCGGCGGTGTAAATTTGGTTCCCACAAGTACATTGTTTATAGTCTAGCGGAGCGAGAAATCAAAGATTGCCTCACACGTGTTAAGAACTCCTCACTCTCTGGTAAGACAAGTTGATGCATTTCTAAGGAAAAAAATTGAAGTAATAAGATCAGACAATCCACATCTGGCCTAAAATGCTTAGTCTTTAGTTCTCTATTGCTCCAACTCATTATCAGGTAAGTTACAACAATGGCTCCCTCACTAGCCACTTATGTCTCGTTGAGTGAAAATCAAGGTTGCACACAAATTGATTGGCAGTTTTCAATCTTGACTTATCTCTTCAATTCACGGGCTTCTACATTTCAAGTTGATATTGAACTGTAACTCCAAAACTCATCCTCTACGGGTTTGATATTTTATATTTTCTTTTCAATATCAATAGTAGACTTTCTCAAATTTTTATAGTTTATAAAGTTTACCTTAATTTAAAGTAAATAGGAGCATAAAATGCTTAGTCTTTAGTTCTCTATTGCTCCAACTCATTAGCGGGTAAGTTACAACAATGGCTCCCTCACTAGCCACTTATGTCTCGTTGAGTGAAAATCAAAGCTTGCACACAAATTGATGGCAGTTTTCAATCTTGACTTATCTCTTCAATTACGGGCTTCTACATTTCAAGTTGATATTGAGCTGTAACTCAAAACTCATCCTCTACGGGCTGTTTGATATTTTTATATTTTCTTTTCAATATCAATAGTAGACTTTCTCAAAAAAATTTATAATTTATGAAGTTTACCTTAATTTAAAGTAAAGAGGAGCATATTTAAAAAGAGCGAATTTTATTACGATAATGAATGATTTAAATAGTAATAGATTAATATTTATTATATATATATTTTTTTTTAAAATTAATAAATTGAGCCATCTTCTTCAGGTTTGCGGTGCCAGGCGTCTTGCCGTCTGTGGGTTTTCGTTTGTTCGATCTTTCCCTCGTCAGTCGTTTGCGGAAATCTTTTGAGTTTGGGAGGGTTTCTAGCCGTAGATTTGAGATAATCGTTTCTAATCCAGCGAGATTCAGCGAGTATCAAGATTTGAGATGGACTTGGATGCGTTTTCCGTCGTCAGGATCACGAGCAATGTGGCTCGAGTTTTAGATGTGTTAAAAGATGAATCTTTTAAACAATGGGAAGGCTTCTGGAGAAGACTCATTGTAGATCTCGGACAATCCATGGGTTCCAAGGGACCAAGATGCAGCCATTGCCGAGATCATGAGATGATCGCGCGGATGGGCGCCAGGACCCTGCGCCGTTGGCGCCATATGGGAGTGGGCGATCCCGGTGGTTTTATCGGCGGCGACCCGTTTCTTGATCATTAAACGGCTTTCTTCGAGGATTTTGGCGAGGTGGCGATTTATCATTGACGATTTTGACCCCAACAGTTAGCCCCAGCTAGCTAGGAACCGTAGAGCCTGTCGGATCCTAGCTGCGGTATAACCGATGTGGGAAGGTGTTGAGGCATGATCGTTTGCGAAATCGGGGTAAATAGTGATTTTACCTCCTTTATATGGAGTAAGAAATCTCATTCTTACTTCATCACAAGGTTTTCACTCTCTCTCGAATCCTTTCTCTCTCTTTAAGAACAATGTCTTCAAGATCCTCGAAAACTCTTCTTCCCATTCATCCTCGGATGACTCTCCTGCCCATAGCGGTAAAGCGGGGAGAGTCGGTCGAGGAGGAAAAGAATCGTATTACCGAGCCCTTGTGGTTCGCCCCAACACTGCCAGAGATCCCTGTCGAGGAGGCCAGGCAGCCGGTGCTCCTTTGCGCGCGAGCTTCGGTTTCGTAAATATCTTAAGGTTCTTGAGATTTTTTACAGGTTCTGAAGGTCAAATTCAGTTCCGTTCGGTAGGTGCAAGGAATCCTCCAAGAGTTTCTTTACATGTTACTAAGCTTTTCTTCACGTACTGCGGTATGTGGTTCCCAATCCCTGGTGCCATTGTTGATGCGCTTCACGCGAACTTCGATCAACCAACTCAGCGTTCCTGCCTTGGAATTTGGCTTGGCGTACTGATCGCTAGCTCTGAACTTCGGGATTGATCTTGGTCGATGATTTGAAGGTCTTTGGGGTACTTTCGGCGTGAGGAGTGATGTTCTCCATGCTGCCTAAGAAGGATATGGCGTGATTGAGGGGACTACTTGAATCCCAAATCGTGGCAGGGCGTTTCTTCTTCGTCAAATAGATGGCGAGTCTGTCGAGGGAGCTGCCTCCATATTTCCTTGAGCATGGAACTTCAAAAGTATCTGACGAAAACCCTGTTGTCTATCTCACCTTTTGAAGTCGCGAGTTTTAGTGAAAATTTTCGTTTTGTAGGGAACAACCCTACCGGCGCATTTGCCTGGTGGCGTTTTTGTCAAGAGATCTTCTTCGTCAAGGGCGTTTTCTGGAAATCCTTCACCCTCGAGCGGATCGAGATGCGGTTAGGCTTTATCGGTCTCGAGGTCCTGTCCCGTCGTCTGACGCTGAACCTGTCACGATACCGGGCGCAGACAGAAGGTCGTGAGGAAGAAATCGATGATGGGAAGGCTCGGAAAGTCCTTCTCCGTTGGGAGAAAACCTAGTTTTGCTCAACGGAAAAAGCGAGCGGTTTTCCACTAACAACTTCTTTGATGGCCTTCCTCGGAGTTTACTCTTGCGAATCGCTGGAGGATGAGGCTCGCGGGTTTTCGAGGTTCCCAATGTCGGAGTTTGGCCCGAACTTCTTAACCTTGCGTTGAATCTGTATATAAGCGTGCTTGCTGATCTTGAGGTTTATGCAGGGACTAAGAGTGTTTAGCGGCGCTTGACGAGTTTCCGCAAATCCAGGATTGCTAACTTCAAGACCACAGAAGCGGGCGAGCTCGGTTCCGACAAAGGTGAAGGCACAGAATGCGAAGCAAACTGAGCTTCATGCTCGGACTCGTTGGAAGAGAGAAGAAGGATGAGTGTAGCGGAGGTGAAGCGGAATCGTTTGCTGCTGAGTTTCATGTTTTAAAAGCTCAGGAGTTTGTTGGTGATTTCGATGCAGGGGGTTGATTGTAAACCTTTATAAGTCTCGGAACCGGTTTTCTCTTCGATTCGAGATTGCTGAAATGAAGGATTTCATGGCGAGTATTATGCTCATGCTGAGTCCTTGGTTCCTCGGTAGAAGAAAGAGTCAGACTATGAACCTATCGAGGTTTCGAGGATCACGATGGGCGGAGCCGATGAAGCGCCGAGGATGGTTCTCGAAGCGTGAATGAGGAAGTGGACCAGCCTGCTAGTTCATTTGGTATTTCGCATCGGTTTCTCAATGTTGACTTCCTTTTGTGAAGATTTTTTTGGCGTGTGTGGCGTTTTAGTAATAATTTTATCCTGCGACCGTTGGAGGTTGCATCCTTATGTTTTGGGACTGGCGTTGGTGGCTTTGAATCCTGCGTCTTTGCGGCTTTTATTTATGAAGATTTAGATTCTGTTTTGTTTATACTTTTCGTCAAGTGTAGCCAGAAGGATCAAGTAGTCGCCATTATCCTAACTCTTTTTTTAAGCTTGGTCCGTATGCTACTTTTAGCGGCGTTTTAGGTGTAGCGATAAGAGACATGTTTTGGGATCTCATTATACGATACTATGTCTGTGAGATGTCAAGATCAACAAGACTGGGTTTAGGGCCAAGACCTAGGTTTACTCTCAGCTTTGAGGCTGTCGCGGCGACTGATCGGCTTCGTTTTGCCTGTTAGTGATTTCTTCCTGATTCTTTTCGTTTAAAGTCAGCGACTAGTCGCCGGCTTATATGACTTGTGTTAAAAGAATCGAGCTATCTTAGTTTACGAGATGCTAAACCAAAATTTTGGTTTCTTGTATGGCTATGATATCCTTGTCCCGGATGTAAGAGGACCTTGTAGGTCTGACTACGATTTTGTATTGAGTGAAGCGTTTCTTATGGCCGTCGGGGCCAATGTCGGCGGTGAGTTATTTTAAGTCGCTGGTGGACTGTCTTTTCGGAATTATCACGAGTTTGTTATCTTTTTTGAAATTGCGCGTCTGGCGTTTCTTTAAAGATATGATTTTCGTTTTCGAAGAGTTGATCGTTTAAGTGAGCATGAAAGATAGAAAGAATTTTATTAAAATTTGAAGTTAAAATTACATGTCTCGGATTTTTTGGCGTTTTGTGGAATATCGAATTATCGCACCGGTGAGGATAGCTGAACTTCGCCCGGGTTTGACGGAGCTGCCTACATACCTCTTTCGAGGATCAAGCCATCTCGTAGTTCTGATAGTTGCCGGGACGTTTTACTCCCGTGCGTCGCCGTTCGATCGTGCTGGTCGGATCAGTGGTTTGGCGGGGGTCGCTATCAGCTCTTCACGGTGGATTGAGGCTTTGTAAGCCGTCTTGAATGGTTGCTGGATGATTCTGGATCATCTTTCTTGAGTCTTCGGGAATGTTGTGTGATTCCTTTGCTTTCGTTTGGGTTGGCGAGCGTTCGATCTTTAACAGACTTCGGCTAGGTAACAAAGTCTCGATTGTTTGACTACGGATGGCTCGGTTCGGTGAGTGGAAACTTGATTCGAGGTGATATGTGGATGACTGCCTTCATGGAGTTGATCAGGTTCCCATGATGGCGTTGTAGATGGCGGGTTATCGAAACTCGCAAACTCGGCGATCTTTGTAACTTCCTTTGCCATGGTAGGAGTTTGATTCTCGAGGGTCATGGTAGTGGCGAAACCCGTCAAAGGTTTTGGCTCGGGGGCGACTTCCCAAGTGGGATCTTCATCCTGTAAAGTGTCGCGGAAGATGGCGTTAGCCGTGCTTCTGTATCGGCGAATGCGGCCGACTTGAGATCTGGATGACCAGGTCGATTACCAAAGGATCGTAGTGAGGTTTGTCGATTCCGGCGGTCTCGTGTTCCTCAGCGATTGTGTGGTTAGGAACATGGCTGTCAGGAACCAGTTGGAACTGGTCTGGCTTTTTAGCCCGTAGGCTTTATCGATGAACAGAGTCTTGGTAGAACTGTGATCCTCCGATGATCATGTTTACCCTCGGCACTGTTGTTCCCTTGGTTAGTCCTGTCTTCTTCCGCTTTTCCCTGATTGGTTTTCGGTCGCGGTCCTCGGAGACAGTTTTGTTGTCTTTGGCGATCCGAGTCAGGAGCAAAGTCCTTTATACTCTTGACCTTTGATAGTTAGCGGTGAGGAGTTTTGCGGCAGGCACCTCTTGCAGTTCGCGATGGAGTGACCCTGGTCCGTGGAACTCGCAATAGGAGTTATCCTTGTACTGGTTCCTGGTCAGGTGTTTCGGAGGTTTTGCCTTGCTCGAGTTGATGGCGTAGTTATGCTGCGCGGAAAATCTTCCCGCCGTTGATGGGCGTATTTGTCGTTGCAGAGGGTTTCTTCTTGGGCCAGCGGTTTTCTGCGGTCCGTGCTTCTGCGATAGAAGCATCTCTTCTTCCATGATGATGAAGTCTGTTGCCTTGTGGAAGTATCCTGTTGTCAGGGCTTTTCAGTAGTAACCACTTTGAACCGACGTATCGGAGAGAGTTTCCTCAAAGGCGTCGATTGCGACATTGTGCGTGATGCGATTACTCTGGCCATCACCAGTTTGACAACCGAAGTTCGCGGGCCAATCTTCCCCTTCTGAGCTGAGCTCCATAGATCCACGTCGGACGTTTCTCTGTCCATGAACATGGAGTACTGTTTGAAAGCGCCGAGGAGCCAGTTGGCGGAAGCCCGATGGAGTTCCTTTTGGCGGAGAACCACTTTCGAGCGCCCACCTTTGAGGTGCTTTCGGCGAAGAAACAGATGACCTCGTCCGTTCGCTCCGGGAGTTTGCACCTGCCCATTGCGATCTGGAAAGCTGCAGGTGCGACTTGGATCATCGTGCCGTCATAGAGCCGGGATTTTGATTTTCCAGGTCTGGCGTGTTTCCGTGATCCGGTGGTGAGCGGTGTTTTCCGTGCTTCCTCGAGAAGTATCGATCTGGGAGGCGGAACTGGTCGCTGATGATTTGCGATTTCACGCTTTCCGCCGGCCCGGTCTTTTAGAGATTCGCGGAGATCATGGATCGCTATTCTTCCGGCGTTCCTCGAGTTTGTCGGCACTGGTCGCGATAGATCGAGTTTGATCTTCCGAGTTCTTTCTCCATCCATAGAGTTCTTCTTCCTCTTACTGTCATGGGCCTATCGAATGGATGCCAGCGGACTGGCCGGTTCTCCTGGGGTGGATGTCAGCGTCTTCGCGGAATCCGATTAATTACGCTGATATCTGAATCGTCATTTCGGCGTCGCTTTCCTTGTTTCCACGGCCGGGAGTGGAAGGTTCTGCGAGGTTGTTTGCTGTCGCTTCGGAGCCGTTTCACCGAGGTGGGCTCTTTGGGGCATCTTTTCGTGCCGGAGATCGAGTCGAGTCTTCTGCCGCGTGCCTTGGTGGATCAGCGGCAACTTGCTCCTCGCAGTTAAAGATGTCGACCTGTTTTGCGGCGAGGTTATCAGCTCTGTTGTTCCACCGGCGCTGGGCGGAGTAAACAGTTCCTTCATCATCTGCCGGCCTCGGTGTTTGCATCAGCGGTATTTCTGGGGCGCATCTCCAGCTGGAGTCTTCTCAGCGTTCGTCGGCGGGTGTTCCGTCCCAGCTTTAGCTGATCCTTGGTGGCGTCGGTAGACATGATCGGCGTGTGCAGTTCGCGAGATAGATAGATCCGTAACCTCCTTGGCGCCAAACTGTAGAGACGAAATTCGCACCGTCAATTTCGATAAAGATTTATGGAGAGAAAACCGAGTTAACCCGATCTTCCTTGAAGGTCCGGATATCTGCTGGGCGCTGCAGAACAATCAATAAAAAATAGAAGTTGCGAAAATAGAAATGCGTAAAGTTGGCGAAGGAAATCTTATTTCTGAATTCGTTTGGCGTGTACAACAAGAAGAAATGGAGCTGTCGAAGTCCGCTAGTCTGGTGGCTAATTAGTGAGCGGCTTCGGCTAGTGAAAGCGAAAAGAATGCTAAATCGCTTTCAAAGTGTTAAGTGCTTGGAAATTTGTGATCTGGTTTTTGCTTGCTCACCTCTTATATACTCCTCATGGCGGTCTATCATCTCGCGGGCTGAGTCGGGCTTTTCCATTTTCGTCCATCTTACATTACAATCTATCGGAAACTTGACATTTTATCGGAAATCTTGACATTTATCTTCTGGAAACTTGATATTTATCTTCTGGAAACTTGACATTTATCTCTTATGTGAGGATAAAGATAAACCGTCATAGTTATCCTTCCTTACCGGAAAATTAATGCATTGATGGGCGTTTGGCCCGTTAGGCCGTTAAAACGTTTTCGTTTTGGAGCTGAAGTTCCGGTGTTTTCCGAAGGAACCTCAATTCCTTGTTTAGTCGAGAAAGTGGCGTTAGGTACTAAGTGATCATACAAACTTCTGCTGGGTGATCGGAACAAGCTAAGATCGGGATCGAAGGCCGGAAGGACACGATAGGACCAAGAGACGGAGGCGAGGGCAGCGGACCAGCTTGAGGGCGACCCGGCGTGTACGTAAAGCGGGCGAATGCGCCGGTATACATACGCCGTGAATAAAGCGGCGCGGAGCCGAGATCGCGTAGGGCCAAAAGCGTCAGCGGTATCAGGCGAGATGCCGCCCGGCTCCGGAATCGCCGGCGCCAGGTATAGAATGCGGTGCCCCGTAAACCCGAGGCGGGGTGCTGGGATTGCCAGACGATCTTACCGTCTGTGGAGTTTTAGTTTGTTCGATCTTTCCCTCGTCATCGTTTCGCGGCGAAAATCTTTGAGTTTGGGAGGGTTTCTAGCCGTAGATTCGAGATAATCATTTCTAATCCGCGAGATTCCGTGAGTATCGGGTTTGAGATGGACTTGGATCTGCAGTTTTCCATGCGTCGGATGCGAGCAATCGGGAAGGCTTTTCTGGAAGACTCATTGTAGATCTCGGACAATCCAGACATGGGTTCCAAGGGACCAAGATGCAGCCATTGCCCGAGATCATAGGATGATCGCCGACGGATGGAAAAAGCGGTTCGCGTTAGGCGCCGGATGGAAGTGGATGATCCTTAAGTGATTTTATCGGCGGCGACCGTTTCTTGGATTCGATGCGATGCAGCTTGGCTTTTCTTTCGAGGATTTTTGGGTAGCGATTGCGTCATTGATCGATTTTGCCAGTCGTTTGGTGAAAATCAAAGTTTGCACACAAATTGATTGGCGGTTTCAATCTTGACTTATCTCTTGAATACGGACTCACATTTCAAGGTTATATTGACTGTAACTCCAAAACTCATCCTCTACGGGCTGTTTGATATTTTTATATTTTCTTTTCAATATCAATAGTAGACTTTCTCAAAAAATTTTATAATTTATGAAGTTTATTAATTTAAATTAAATAGGAGCATAAAATGCTTAGTCTTTAGTTCTCTATTGCTCCAACTCATGCGGGTAAGTTACAACAATCGGCTCCTCACTAGCCACTATGTCTCGTTGAGTGAAAATCAAAGCTTGCACACAAATTGATTGGCAGTTTTCAATCTTGACTTATCTCTTCAATTACGGGCTTCTACATTTCAAGTTGATATTGGTATTGCTCCAAAACTCATCACCGGGCTGTTTGATATTTTTATATTTTCTTTTCAATATCAATAGTAGACTTTCTCAAATTTTTTTTATAATTTATGAAGTTTACCTTAATTTAAAGTAAAGAGGAGCATATTTAAAAAAGAACGAATTTTATTAGCGATAATGAATGATTTAAATTGTAATAGATTAATTTAAACAATAGTTAGTTCTATTATATTAATTTTTTTTTCAAGCGTGCGTTACAGTAGACCATTATCGAGTTGACTAGCCTTTTTCCTAAAAATATTAGATTTCTTTCCTTAGTAGCCAAATGGATTGTAGCTATCTACATACATATTTTTCAATAGTCTATACTAAACTACAAAAATCGAATCAAGCCAACTCAGTTGACTGTAGCAATATAATTTGAGATTTACATCTCAATCCCAATCATTATAAGAACATACCAAAAGCAAGATAAAGAGAGAAAAAACATAGAGGTGATTTTCTTTTCCTTTGAGGTGTGTTTATTTGTATATATTCTGTATATTTTTACATGCATATGGCATGCTTTTTCGTCATCCTCTTAATACCATTGAATTTATATTTGTTCTTGTAATTTCTGTGTAGAGTAAGCAAAAGCATATCCTGAGAAGATGTCTTCATTGTACACTCAGTTTTCCCCCCTCCTCGCCACGGACAGAAACAGACGTAAAAGAGATGGCGATGACGATGATCCAACAACCCAACACCGTTGTTTCACCACCATCACCCAAAAAACAAAGAAACCAATCTGGAAACCCAAGTGAGTACCTCTTATTTATGTTTGTTATTATACATGTGTGTGTGTGTGTGTGTGTTTTTATACATTTATGTGTGTGTATGTTTCAAATTCCAAAGGGAATCAATTAGCATCATTGAAGAATTTTCCTTACAGGAGGGATATAAAAAGGATAAGAACTCTGTTTTTTCACTTCTTATATGTTACCATTCTCAATCATTAAAATTTAAATGAGAGGGCTGTTAATGTATTGATAGTTAGAGCTTGGAATTTAAGTCATAACCTGCGGATCTGTCCCGTTTGATCCTTCTGCTGCAAAGTGGATCTTGGATCGACCAATTTGAAATATTTGTACTGCGCAGTGCATGTTAAGTTATTTTATCTGAGAAAAAATCAATTATAGGTGAATTTAAACAGTGGTATCCGACAACCTGCAATTTTTTTTAAAGATTGTTCATAGAAATACGATTATATATATATATATATTATAATGATATTAATTTAAAATATATATATAATGAATATAAATATTAATTTATTGTTATTAATATTACATCGGACTCAACGGGTCATTGAACTAGTCTTGTCTAATATTCTTCCCTTTAGGATCCGGGGTCGAATTTTTGAAGCGAAAAAATACTCAATTTGCATTGGGATGGATTGGGTGAAGGAATTTTAGCTTCCCAATACTACAGTAGTACATTCCTTTGTTATTCTGAGTTCAAGCCACATTAAATGATTTATTTTTAAACTACATTAAAAATGATTTCAGTAGAGGATTTTATGCTTATGGGAGATTATTTATTTAAAGCCCAGACTTCCATTAATAGTAAAAAAAACACAATGAAGAACTAAGATTATCATCATTGAATATAATTAGATTAAAATATTTAGTAGTGTATTTATTCAACATTTTATTAGTCTATTCAATTAACTTGTCAAATACTGTCTCTTGAATAATGGTTTTTGTTCTTGTGATCAATATTTTACTTTTAATTGAACAGATCCAGATGCTGAAGTGATAGCGTTATCTCCAAAGACGATCATGACGGCGAACAGATTCCTATGTGAAGTGTGTAACAAGGGATTTAACCGGGAACAGAATCTACAGCTTCACGGGAGAGTACACAACCTTCCATGGAAGCTGAAACAAAAGTCGGAAAAAGAAGTGAGGAGGAAGGTATACATTTGTCCGGAGCCCACATGCGTCCACCATGACCCGTCACATGCTCTCGGAGACCTCACCGGAATCAAGAAGCATTATTACCGCAAGCACTGTGAGAAGAAGTGGGAATGCAAGAAATGTCCTAAGAGTTATGCTCTTCTATCTGACTGGAAAACTCACTCTAAGATTTGTGGTACCAAAGTGTATGGATGTGACTGTGGTACCACCTTCTCTAGGTAAAACCATATACCGCCTTTCTTGGTTCAGTTCGATAATTTTTTTCCTTATGATAATTTCCGTTCAATACTTAGGTTTATATACTGATATCAAATGAGAATCGATTACAGAACATATGTTAACAAACATTAGTGAAGCGTGTTGTTAGTCCATATGTCTTATTGTCAGTACAGGTTGAATTGACAAAATATTTTACTAAATTTTACCGCATACGCTCTAGATTTTTAAGGTTTCTGCTACAGAATTTTGTGGTTTAAATATTGTTTATTTTGGTTAAATATATATTTTCTATATTTGGTGGATATAGTAATATATTGCGATACTAACCATTTTGGGGATTACTTGCAGAAAAGAAACAATTACATTTCGCACAAGACATTCTGCATTAAAACAGGAGCCAGCAAGAAATCCCTCGGTGAGCTTCGAAATGGGATCAGCCTCTGGTGGAAGTGGTGTCAGACATGGCTTTTTTCTGGCGGTGCTTCTGCTGTTGGCAAACAAGACTTTTACGCCCGTGCTGTTTCTTCTCTTGACCGACATGAAGCTCTGCGGTAGCTGCTTCTGCTCTCCCTCACAACCAATTCAGTAACAACTCAAACACTTGTTTAACCCTCCCACAGGTTACAATCTGAACCATTCATCTTCCAAAATTTTGAAGACTTGGTTCCTCAGCCCACCAAGCCTAATCACAGCAACCAATTTCATGCAATACTCTTGAACCAAGGACTGTTGGCGCGGATCCGACTAGGAGCCAGCACAATTTGATTAGCCTCGGTGATATGATAAACAATAACAACAGCCCTAACCCTGGATATTTTCAGAACAACACCAAGAACTCTAATCAGGCTATTTTCACCCATGGTGCGACCAACAACAATCGGAAATGGGAGCAGCCTCTGCTGGAAGTGGTGTCAGACATGGCGTTTACAAAGGCTGCTTCATGCCATCCCTCACAACCAATTGGTAACAACTCAAACACTGCTTTTACCCTCCCATGAAGTTACAATCTGAACCATTCATCTTCCAAAATTTTGAACTTGGTTCCTCAGCCCGAAACCTAATCGGCCCAACCAATTTCCGCAGATACTCTTGAACCAAGGACTGTTGGCACAGCGATCCGACTCTCGGAACCAGCACAATTTGATTAGCCTCGGTGATATGATAAACAATAGCGACAGCCCTAACCCGGATATTTTCAGAACAACACCAAGAACACTAATCAGGCTATTTTCACCCATGGTGCGTGACAACAATCCTTCTTGTTTGGTAAGAGGTTACCTTCTTCATCTTTATCTTGGTCAAGTGTGATGGCTAATGGCTTTGGACAAAATCAGAATGGAAACCTTCAGGGTCGAATGAGCTCTCTGCCTGTGACAAAAAATCAACAAGGCTGGTCCAGTAGTAACATTTTGGGCCCACACTTGGTAACAACCTTAGCATGGGAGGCTCCCAATATGCGACGCTGATTTTCCTGGTGTTAAAGGAGGAATTGTGAGCAATGGTCGTAATCCAGCTCCTTTGGACACTGAGATGAAGTACTCATATCCAATCATCCATTTGGACACAATTGAGATGATTTTATTAAAATCTATGTTGTTGGGTTTCATTGGAACATTATTTTTCAGTTTTCTTTGTTTGTTGTCAACTATTGCAATGGATAAGTACCTTCTCTTAAATAAGGATTTAAGTTGGCAATTTTCAGTTAATTTAGTCAAGTTGTTTTCATAATGTTGTCTTGGTTGGAATCTGAAGTGGGGTTCTTTATGGATTCTTAACTGTCGGTTTATGTTGCTGGACATAGAGTCCTGATCCAAAATCAAACCCATATTTGTTCTAAAATATCCTAAATCGAATTTAATCTGATCTATATAAATAACCAAACGTGTATTGAGTTAAAGGATATTAAATATCTGAAAATGATATGATAATACTCGATATCTGAAATTAATCCGACCATATCTGATATTATGTAAGATATTATCGTAAAATATTTTTTCTTAATTTTAACATGTTGACATGTTTGTGTTTTGTTATTTTAAGTTAAATTTATTTTTGGATATTTGTGTTAGTTTTGTCACAGATATTTTGGCTCGAGATACAAATGTAACTTCAGTTGAAAATATTAAAAATATAACATATATCTTTTGAATATTCAATACAATGTTCAGAAATATCCAAAAAAAAAATGGTTTGAGTTCTCTTTTATTTTTTTTCTTGAAATATAACATTTTTGATAAAAAAAAATAATAATTTACAGATAATACTTTTATTTACGAGAATTAAGAATTAGCCTTTTTCAACTATAGCAAAATTTCAATATTTTATTTTTGTCATCAATATAAACAGACTCATGAAGACTCTCCAAACCAAACAGGTAACTTTGCATCCATATGGACAACAAACGACGGCTGTGTTTTTGCACTCCAAACAAGGCTGTCCGTCCATGAATTATGCGCCCGAGATGTATGAATGATTTCTGAGTTGTGAAAACTTTCTCCTAAGATCTTGATATCTTCCAAGTAGCTTCCAAATGTCGGCCATTCTTATGGTTCCAAAACCATCTTCAACAATTGAGAGCGATCCGTTGCAAATGTAACCTGAAACTAATGTAAATTTATCATACATTCCATTGCCCATATGAGAGCTTCCACTTCAAGTGAAGAGGTGACAGACTAACTTCGGTATTCATGGCTCCCCAATCCTTAAAACCCTCAATGTACACCAACCTTGCCCCGAGCGACTTTCATTATCTTTCCATGATCCATCCGTAAAACACTATCGTCGCGGTATGACAGGCATGGGAGTAGTCTCCCCTTTCTGTACATACAGTCCTTGTGTGATTGAGGGCATATGCCTCTTTCAAAGATTCCGTCTCATCCAACTTTATTCCACTGGGATCAACATCATATTACTAAAAATTTATTATTTCTTCCCTTCCAGATATATCATAATATCCATGCAAATTGGTGATCATCCATATTGGGAGACACTCTCCAGAATAGATGATCCATATTTTGAAAAAGTGATTGCCAAGGAAAAATATCTGGATTGAAGGAATCTTTAAAGAGTCGAAGCTTGAACCCGGAGAACATTAAAAAACACATGATTTATTGATTCCTCTGATGCTCTACATCTTGCACAACAAAGTATCTTTAAGATACTATTTAAACTAAATATTTCTATAAAAGACTAAATATAAATAAAAAAGTGTTCGAGGGTGAGAAGAAAAACGATTTTATGTGAGCATGGCGGTGGTTTTGGAGCACCGGCGCTAAGATTTCTCTTATGATTTTTGTTTATTCTTTGTTTTCTAGTATTATGGTTTCATTCTGGTTTTTTTTTCTTAGTTTTGGGGATATTTTTTGTTTCCATCGGCTTTTGTAGTACTCGTTTTGCTCCAATTTTGTTGTAATAATTATTGTAGATTTTTTGGCGGGTTCTAGAGCAAACTTTTTGAAGGGATCTCTTCCAAAACAGCAAAACAAAATTTATCTTTATCTGGAGAACTTTATCGTGTGGAAGATGAAGGTGACTGCAACCCGTTGTGATCTTGAAAACACCGATTGTTTAAAAGCTAAACAAGATCATTTGATATCAATGTCATCATCCAACCAAATTTCGGTATGTACTTCATCACTGATTTCCTTTTAGTATTTATCAGATTATATTTTATGTCATGATAGATTATTTCTCAAAAGCTTGTTTAAAGTCTTTCTCAATTCGATATATCATATCAGTTGTTTTGTTATTGTGTTAGATAGAATATATTGAATAAAAAGAATTTTTAGACAAAATAGAATAAAAATAAAAGTTTGTTTCTATCTTTATGATCATTACATTTCTCTAAAATATATATATTTTAATTATGATTATAGAATTCTAAGAAATAGCTTGTCTAGATCAGGGAGAAGGTGTGCCTTACGGCAATTGTGGAGTGGTAATATGTAACCTAAATAAACAAAGCTCTCGTTTTTCAAAACCTCCACCCTCTCCTAATTTCTTTGAACTTGAAAAGCCAAATTTTATATCAATTTATCATTTTCTTATCTCTTGTCTTTTCACTATTATATCTCTTGCTTTGGTTTTATTATATGGTTCTCATTTTCCACCTTTAAATATAGATCTACAAAATTTGGATATGTATTTTTGTGTGTTCTATAAAAGGTAAATATATCTCATCTTCCATCATTTCTCTCTGGTTTGAAGCCATGTGAGCGTGTTTGGATATAAATGTTTTTCAGATATAAGTAAGACTTTGGGAGACTTCTAGGTATGCAAACACATAGTCTTCACGAGTACATTCTCCCATGTCTCCTCTTTCATAAAAGATATGAGCGTTTTGATAAGCATACATGTCGATTTTCCTTCATTTGGTAACCTCTTATTGCTTAAACTTCTCTCTAATCTCTTTGAACATGAAAATACTAAACTTTATATCAATTTCTCAATTTTTTGTCTCATGTTTTTCTCACCAATTTATCTTTTTTTACATGGTTCTCATCTTACACTCATTTAAAGGTAGATTCATAAGATTTGGATATGTATTTTTTTGTGTGTTTTATAAAGGTAGATGTATCTCATCTTCCACTCATTTCTCTGCTTTGAAGTCAATTGAGCGTTTTGAATATACATGCTTTCAGATCTGAGTTGGATTTAGAAGACTTCTAGAAAGTCTTCCAGTCTTCTAACATATAATGTACTAGAAGAAAGTTTTCTGACTGAGTCTTCTCCTATGTCAAGTGGAGTCCAAACTAATCTTTGTGGAGGGAATGATCTCACAACTCCATGTGAATAGTTTTGTTTATTTAATGCATTTTGTGATTTGTATGTGTCTTTTTTTTGCTTCTTTTGTAAATTATAATTGATATTAATTAAAATAGATTGATTAATATGTTCATGTCTACAATTTTATCTTGCCAAAAGTACTTGATATTATTGAAGTTAAGGATACAACTTTAATAGAAAAACACAATAACACAAAAAATTTAATCATATATGACTTCTCAAGAAAAATTGAGTCAAATTCACAAAATATCAAACATTACATAAGTTACACATAACACTTTCACTAGAAGCATTCTAGAAAATCTTGAATACTTCTCGGGAGACTTAAATTTTAAACAGAAAACTAATTAAGTGTGAAACTTAAATTTTAAGTGCAATTGAAATTTTAAATGTCATGAAAGTTAAAAAGTATATATTATGATCTAAGAATACACATTAGATAACATGACTTGATGTTCTTAAAGTTACTTTAAAAAGACTTCCCCATAAGTCTTATCTCATTAGCTAAAAACATTAATTAACATGAATGCTGGTAACCTCATGATTATTACTAATTAAGTTATGAATTTCATCAATAGCCCTAATATTTACTAATATACATGAATTAACAAGAAAATATTAAAAAATCTTTTTAATTTAAGAGAAAACCAAAGTTTATTAAACATTGACAGAGACTTCCCAGTCTTCTCGGACAAGATTTCTATGGAAGTCTTCCGGCATAAGAATTCTAAGAAGTATATCATTTAGGTCATTTTTGCAATTGCAAATTTACAACTGAAGACTTCCATAGAAATCGGCTATAGAGCAGACTCCTCTGGAAGTCTTCCTATAAATATTGACTTTTTTTTTTTTTGAAAAAATCTCAAAATAAGCGGAGATGACTTCCCATGAAGTCTTCTCGGATAAACATCTTAGTTTTGTATTTGACCAAATTTGTGTCAGAATTTTGACTTATAGAAGACTTCCACACAAAGTCTTCTCAAGCTGTCAGTGCAAGTCTTCTTCTGTCGGTGAAAGTCGAGTCAACACTTTTGCAATTGACAACTAAAACTTAAATATTTAATTTTAATTAGAAAACTTCTAGGATATCTTCTTTAATAACCAAAGGTTTGAGCGAGAATCTCAAAAAAAAAGTTGGACTAATTCGGGAAGTCTTATAATAATTCAATGAACGAAATAATATTTAAATTTCAATGAAATTTTTAGTTTATTTTTAATTATAATTTAACTATTTTAACTGCAAATTGTACTATTTTTTATAGAAATCATATATTTGTTTACTATATTAAATCATTAAAATATAATTGCTTTACTTTGTTCACAATATTTGCTTTTATTGAATTTAATATATTTTTAATAAATTTCTTTTAAAATTTTATAATTTAAGCGATCAAAAAGAAAGCCACTTTATTGTCCTTAAAAAACAAATAGCATTAAAATATGATATTAATTGTTACTGTTTAATATTTATAGTAACATGCTAGGTTATATATTTCTTTAACAAAAAAAATATATTTATGTTGTTTTTTATATTTCTTCAAACTCTTATCAACAAAAATGTGGAAAATAATGAATTTTCTTTATTGTTTCTATTTTTTGACCACCAAAATTTAAGCTAAACAAAAAAAAACGAAAACCATAACTATTTGATGTATTGTTAGCTATTAAGATGCTAGCATTTGATGTATTATTAATATATATAGTTTAAATAAATGTCAATTTTATTATAGATTTAAAATGTTTACACTGAATTGTCAATATCAAAAGTTACAGAAGGTAACCAACTTATATACTTCTTTAAGGATACAGACATCAACTTGACAGAAACCCTTAATTCAAGATTTGTATTTATGAAATTTGTAAACCATTTTAAATTTAAACCAGCTTCAATTTATTTATTTTTGGTCAAACAGCTTCTGCTAACAAATAAATGCTAAAGTATAAGATGCATAATATGTGGTTTTAAAAAATATAAAACAACGTGCAACAGCATGCTAAAATATAAAAGTCGATTACCTTAACTGACAAATTCTCACGTGCAACAGCATGTAGTATTCCTGACCAATTTATCAACTTGACGGAAAACTTGATAAGCAACATCTTGACATTCATTCCTCAGCCATAGGAAGAGCTCGACTCATACCACAAATGACTGCAAAAAAAACTATCTCAGTAACAAAACAAATGTAAATATGGAAAATGTTTGATATGATCTGATCAAACACTTATCTTATCTGGCTTACATTTTTCCTAATTCAATATGAGGAGAATGTGGGTCACTTAATATCAAGTTTCAGATGCAGATAAACAAAGAAAGGAGGTATGTACACTAAAATGTGGTTTACCTATTTGTTCTTTGAGCATATAATATACATAGACTATGGGAATGGTTTTAAATACTTTCTTTGGAAAACTCAAATTTCTCATTTGTCAGTAGATGTTTAGCCTCCTATAATCATCCCAGAAACTCAAACTTAAGATTATTGGTGTTATTTTCACCATTACCACAAGAACAGCAATAGCTCAGCAACCATGCCTAAAGTGTGCAGATCCTCTATATATGCGCTATTATAGATTCACGACAGAGCCACCATACTCCGATCTGTTCTTTGATTCAAGGTCAACGACGATACATATTACAATACAGATCATGAGACGAACCCACCGAGCTATCTCTGGAGATTAAGTCAGCCGTTGTAGAAGATTCCCAGAACACGCTTCTAAAACGTAATCAAGCTTCAACAACGGATCTGATCGTTCCTCCGTTATATCTTCTTATATCTGCCTGCAAAACATCAATAAAAAAAAACTATAATAAATTGGTGAATCTACAACTTTTGATTAATTATGACATATAAACTATAGCATTATTGTATTTGTAATCTTTATATAAACATTTAAAGATATGATTAAATTAAAATATATACAAATAATGATGTAAAATAAATAAATAAATATATATACTACCTCCGTTTCAATTCACGTTTTGTTTTGTAGAAAAGTTTTTTAGTTTTAAAATAAATGTAAACTTTATAATTTCAATGCAAATTTATTAACTTTATATATTATTCTATTTTTTTATAGATTGAAATGTGGTTAAGTGTATATGTAAAGTGTTTTTATTTTAAAAATATGTAAAATTAAATATTTTTTAATCGTGTGTAAAACTTAAAGACAATTAAATGAAACTAAAATATATAAATAAAATCAAACAATGTTGCGGTTTCTTAGGGTTAAATATAAGTATAAATTGTAATTACAGCCTAAAACTAATAACCACGTAACGTAAATATTTAACCTAAAAGAATATTTAACCTAGAATGTAGACAATGTTGTTTTGGACCACAGTTAAAAGCAATGGATAAAGATATCCATAAAAGTTGAAATTGAAAGATGCTCATGCAACAAGCAACAGTTCTAGAGAGCAAAAAGTTATAGCAGTTCACTAATAAACATGCCTTGCTGCGAGAGAAATCTAAGTGAAAAGAAACAAGTACCAAGACCAAAAGAGATTGTCTAATGCCGCAGGTAACCTCTCGAAACCCTACCCACAAAGAAAACCAGACTTTGTAATAACAGGCTAACAAAAAAATCTTATCACTGCAGAGAAGTGGAACCAACCACCATCGCAGAGGAAGCTAGAGAACCAACCAGGAGCAGACATATTCAATCATGCTGCTCCAGCTAAACGAATGGAAACAAAGAGGCAAGTTGCTCACAAACAATCGTAACAAAGCAAAAGAGAAGAATACAGAGATTATACCCCAAATAAGAGAACTTTCACATTGATATAAGTATGGTGTAGCAATTACTAAATACGTGTAAGGGATGTGAGCAGAGGACATTTGGTATTATAGTTGCACAACAAGCAGAGACAGAAGCTATATAAAGAAGGGATGACGATTAGATTAATCAAAGAAATTGTAAAAGTTTGTTATCTTCTTGAGAGTTAAAGACACATTGATAGTTTTATAAACTCGGAGACACAATGCAAATTGAGGATACTTTCAGAGTCATTTATAGATTTTAGGACAAAATAACCAGAGAAAGTGTTTCTTGGTTTTAAGAGAAGCAGGCGGCTTGACTTTGCTTTTGTAACTAAGTTTTATTTTTAGTTACAATAAATGACAGGTTTTGATTCAAAGGTAGAGGTTTATAGGGTGGAAGAGAATGTTATTTGGCCGTTTGATCTTATTTAAAGAAAGAATCTAATTTTGGGTGGAAGTTCTGAGGTTTAGGTGGATGGTGCAATTATTTAGGTGGATGGTGCAATTAATAAGGAGGTGACTTTGGTTAAAATCGATGAGGAAAAAAAGCATTAGTGTCGTGGATGCTAGGTAGTGGTTAAGAGGATGTGGCTGGGCGTTTGTATCTCGATTGTGGATGGGAAGCTATGAATGCTAATTAACGTAGTTGATGTTGCATCGTTAAGAGGTGACCCTAGATAGCAAAATGATGGTGGGTGGTGGATGTGTTGTGGTGGTTGAATCATGAGTTTTCTGGTGGTGGATATGTGAATTGATGGATGAACATGATGAATGTAAAATGTTGTTGTGGTTGGGCGGATTGGTGGATGCTTATTGCGTAGTTGCTTTTGAACCCGTAGGGGTGTCAATTGGGAGTCAATTGGGATGGCCATGAGTGGATGTATGGTATGTGGATGAGCTATATGTTCTTGTGGTGGATGTGGAGCCGTGCTTTCAATGAACATGATGGGCGATGGTGGGTGTGTGTAGAAGCGTTGGTTTTATGTATGTATGAGTGTAAAAAATAGATGTATGGTGGGCCTTCGATTGTGGATGAATATAATGTGGGTGAAGCAGTTAAATGGGTTTGGTGGATGGTTAGATGGTGGATGAGTGTAATGTGGGTGTACAAGTGTTGGCTTTTGTGTGGACACCCGGTGGATGAAATCTTACAAGTCATATTTGAAACCTATGTACTATTGTTTACATTGTTGCTGGAGACTATGGATGGTAATTAACGTAGTAGATCTTTTGCATGTAAAGTGAGCTAGCTTAGGTTTTATGTGGCGTTCAAATTTGGATGGGCCGTGGTGGATGTGTGAGTGAAACTTAGGTTTTATGTGGGTGTTAAAATAGGCTGTATGATGGATTCTCTCATATGGATGTGTGTACTGTGGATGCACTGGTGCTTACTTTTTTGTGGATGCGGGGATGTGGATGGTAATGATTACAGGTCAATTTTGAAAAGCATTAGTGTAGTGGATGCGTGCTAGTGTCTATGAGAATGTGGCTGGGCGTTAAGTATCTGGTTTATGGATGACAGGCTATGGATGCAGTGCGTAGTTGAAGTTGCACCGTAAAATTGACTATAAAAAAGGCAAAATGATGGTGGGTGGTGGATGTGTTGTGGTGGTTGAATCATAGGTTTTCTGGTGGTGGATATGCCGATGTGATGGATGAAGATGATGAATGTAAAATCTTGTTGTGGTTGGGCCGGCCGGTGGATGCTTGTTAGCGTGGTGCTTTTGAACCGTTAAGGGGTGTCAATTATGGGTAATTGGGATGGCGTTGAGGTGGATGTGTGGTATGTGGATGAACTATATGTTCTTGTGGTGGATGCGAGCCATGCTCCAATGACAATCGTGCCTCTGAACAAATATACATCCACTCACGGTCATCCCAATTAATTAAGATTCAAACCCCATGGAAATAGAGAGTTTGAACAGCGATAACAAACAGATGTTTAAAAGTTGGGGCTTTGTAAACTAGATCTAACCTCCCATGGCGATTCTTGAGTGGGAAGAGATGGCCGAGGAAAGATGAGTAGCGGGGGAGGACATGACGGTGGCGAGCAGGGCAATTCGATCCTATCATCTGCGGGAAGAAGGTTGAGATAATGATGAAGTGAGATTTCACACGGTTTCCTTTACTACGAAACATCTGATAATTTTTAAATCGATTAGATTAAGTTCACCTTCTTGGTGCTTTGAGGTAGGAAGAGGAAAGAACAAGGTTATTTTTTGAGATTACAGTAGAGATATGGGAAATAGTTTTAAAGAAAATCTTTTGAATTGTTTAAAAGCGGCAAAAGCGAGATTGGTTCTCTCCGGTTAGGATGTGAGAAATAGAGCAAGTGTGTAGTTAAGGCCATCTTGGTAATTTGCTCCCAGAAAAAGTGTGTCAATTAGACTTTTGTCCTTTAGTGTAATTGATAAGTGGAATTGTGTCTCTGAGGATAAATTTTTCTATCTTCTTCCCTTTTTCTATGTTACTTTACGGAAAGTTCCCATGGATCCCTCATCTCTGTTCTTGAGCTACTTCTGGCTCATGGCATGTAAGAGTTGAATTTGTTGTTTTCATGAACATCAATTCAAAGTCTGATTCGTTCAATTTTATCGATTAGGTTTTCCTCATCACACATGCGAAGGATTGAAGAAGAATGCGACACTCGAAAAGCGAGATCTATCTTAATCATATGGATTTTAGAGAGCAAAGAGAGATATAGATGTAATTACCAATCACTGCTGCTCGTTGTTGCTGCCGAGGAGAGAGAGAGTCACGATAGCATGCCAAAGGACTTCGCCTGGAAGTAAGGCAGACCAGACCAAAGATGATACATAGCCGAGCATATGTTTGTTTGCTTTGTTCCAATTGCCAGTCCTAATTACAAGCGTTCCACTTGGCTATTTATCACAGGTCTGCATTATTTTTTGTTTTACGAGATATGCGGTTTGTAGTTTTTGTTCAAAGTAATTAGTATTAAATATAATAGTACATAAATAAGATTGAAATTCATAGCGTAACTTTAGTTCCACGAATATTTTACAAAAGCGGTAATATTCCAAATTTATTCACGTTTAATTGCTGGCTGTAGCTCCGTAACAATAACATGATGAGCGATTAAAACAAAACTAAAACAAAAATCAACCAGGCATGATTTTGGAGTAATATAAACAAAAACAAAAATGATTTTGGTAAATATAAATTATTTTAAAAAAAAAAAATTAGGCGTAGTAAACTGATTTCCGAGGAAATATAAGCCAAATATAATGAGTCGAGGACTTCAGAGGCCCATTTTAAAAAAAAAAAGTCGTAGTAGATGTGTTAACCGATAGAAGAAATACTTTTGACCGTCCGCTGTATTGGGTTGTGTGTAGGGTCCGTTAGAGTATAAGAATATGATATAAGGCAATCATCACTTCTCTTTCACCCTCGAAGAGTCTGTTTTAAAAATTATTTTCCGATCGATCATCATGAGCCAACAGCATGTTATACCGCTCTTATCTTTGAAGATGAACTGATCTCAAAGAAGAAGAAATATTATCTGCATGCTGCAGACTAGTTAAAAGTAAAGTTACAATCTTTTTCTCTGGTTGATCTTTTGATCTTAGTTCTTTACTCAAAATCTCAGAAATTTCCACAAAATTGGACAGAGAGGCATCAAGGAGCGTCACAGCAAGGATTCTTGGAATACTTGATCGAACTTCGTTCTTGGCTGCCTGTACTGCACAAAACGTGAAGATGAAGGGTGTGGGCGAACAAGGGAGAGGCGAAGAGGCCTACCAAGCTTTGGTCAAGCGTCGTCGATCAACTTACCTTCTGCGTCGAGCCAGGCCGACATTCCGTTCAAACCTTACAACATCGACTCACTAGAAGCAGTCGAGGAACTTCGGTTTGGTGTCTGAGGCCGCGTGAAGCGAGGGCCGGTCACGAGATTTTGGTGGCTGCGGACGAGTTAAGAAGGAATTCAATAATTTGGGGTTGAATTTTTTTTTTCAAATTTGGAGACTTATGTACATATAAATTTTTGAAAATTTAGGAGACTTGGGCGAATGTTTAGTTAGGAACTGGAGTTCGAATTCATTGCCACGTAAAGAGGTGAATCATGATCTGTTGACCCTTTTGGAAGGGTAAAATCCTCCGCCGTCGATCATTCAGTCGAAAAGAATCTTTTTTTTTCTTTTTTGCATTTAATTATTCAGCCCATTTAATAAAATGCACACCTAATGCAATTTCCCTAGTTTACAGGAGAATCTAAAGAACATCAACAATAATAATCTTCTTCATTTGCCGGAGTCCATTGTTCAGGTTAAGCACTTGTAAAATTCATTCTATTTCATGTCCACATATATCGTTAATAAACCATTTTTCTCTTTGGTGTTGTATGTGGTTTTGCAGGCTGATCATTTGCAAGATACGTGTGTCATTTGTTTGGAGACACAGTTGATCGGAAACACCATCCGACATCTGCCCTGTCTTCACAAATTTCACAGAGATGTAAGGATCAAATTCAAATTCAAAACCCTTTTAGATTACAAACAAAATTACAAATCAACCATTGTTTATGCAGTGCATTGATCCCTGGCTTAGACTGAGCAGAACATGCCCCATTTGCAAGGTGGATGTTTACTAAAATTACCATCGTGGGTGATTTGTTCTGAGATCATTTATTAAACTGGGGTTTAATTACTACTGTTTAGGAAGTGATTAGTTTGTTGTGCTTTGATACTCATCTAGCTAAGAGCTGTTCTAGACCAAGCAGTTTGTTTTCGTACTATAAATTTAAGATTAGTCTTGTTATATCATTTCATAAGTCATAAACACTTTAAAACTACTGCGAGCGCATGTGATTCGAGGGGTCGGTTCAGCAGCCCAGTTCTTGGTACTTGCGGAGTTCACGGATGTGGAGGGTTGAACAAGCGTTATGTTGCGTTTTGTATAGTGTAACATTTGAAAATTGTTTAGCGTTTGCGGGATGTTTATGAATGGTTGATTATAAGATATTGCAGCGGTTTAATAATAAATTACCAATATAAACATATTATAATATTATAAAAATATAAAAACATACTTTTGTGATAAAATATAATAATTATTAATATACTATGATTAATAATAATATTATGTTTATTTATTTAATTTTTAATAGTTGAAAATTAAAATTTTAAAAATATATTTTTGAAGATTTATATTAAAACTTTTCAAAGAATATTTTGTTTAGATTTTATATGTGTATATCTTTATAAATATATATATATATATATATATATATATTAATTTTCAAAATTATAACCATGAATAGATAGTTTAAAGTTTTTTATAAAACAAATTATGACACTGTTTGTGAATTTAAATTAATATATAAATTGTGTATATATTTTTTATTTATAATATTTCCATTTTGATTTTTAATTTTAATTTTAAATACTTAGAAAAAAATAATTTGATATTTTTTGTATTTAACATAACCGACCCGACCAACCATAAGCGCTTTGGAACCGCTTTTGATTTTAAAAGTTGAGGCGGTTTGAAAGCGATTGTAGCGGTCTGTATGATTGTTTTGAAAGCTATCAACGCTACCAACGCCAAAGCTGCGTTTTGCGGATGGTATGAAGCTGAAAATCGAAACCCTATTCGTCTTACTCGAACTAGCAAGATACAATCATTTTTAACAGTAAAACGGCATACAGTTGCCTCAAATTAACCGAGGATAGCATACAGTTGGCATTCTTACAGAGGACCTTCGG